>VDFB02342691.1:40137-120094 GCA_007258455.2 Sequoia sempervirens | reverse complement strand
TTTAAAATATTTAAAAATTGAAACATGAGACAATTAAATTTTTGATCATATGATTTTCAATATTGATGGATCAATACTAAATGCTTAATTTTTTCAAATCAAATTATACCAACATCAACATATCAAATTATTTTGATTGATAAAACTTGAAGCAAATATTATTCAACATTAAATAAATAGATAAAAATATTACTAATATTTTAAAAAATTCACAATTAGATTTATAACTTAAACAATTAACTTACTTTGATGTTATAATCATTTCTATACATAAATCAACTATATCAATTTAATCAAACCATATTAAAAAATGAATGTATTAATCATAAAAAATGTAATACTATGTCTACAATCCAATGTACTGATCAATATTCAAAAATAAATGTATTGGACATATACAATATCCTATAAGTAGAGCACTTAGGGTAAAATAATATCAATGTCAAAGAAAACTTAGGACACAACACCATGTATGCAAGACACCAAGAAATCCACATTTAAAGAGAAACCATAAAATTACCAAAGAATCCAAACACTAGACAAAACCACTAATTAAAATACTATTGAATTTGTGTCATGTTGAGGAAGATGTTTGAAATGAATAATCTTGACATTATTAGGCATGACACTCAAGATGAAACATTTAAATCACACCTTGTCATGGTAGATTGGCAAAATAACCAAGGGAGCACTATCAAAGCTAAGAAGACACACTAACCACCTATAAATCAACAACAATTTTTTATATTTTATAAACACAAGAGAGAATAGGGTAGGCGTCAATGAATAATGTTGGTAGATATGTAATATATTTGAACTTAATTTGAATACCTACCAAACTTGTGGAAACAAGGAAAACCAGATAGTGGATGAAACATGGATACCAATTAGATAAGATCAAGATGAAGGAATATGAAGCCGCAATTAACTAGAATTCAACTACACAAAAAAACTATCCATAAGTTGTTGTAATAACCTGAAAATTAACTAGAAAGATACATATCACCTTGGTGAATGTTGTGCTATCACTATTAGCTGCTAAATTAGGCACGCTTTGCGCCGCCTTTTGCCACCCAAAATGATTACATTAAGGCCAAAAGTCAGTGCTAAAGTCAGTGTTAACTACGCCAACTATAGCGTCGACTTATGAAACAAAAAAAAAACAAAAAAAAAACTTCCCGTGTGCACGAGAAGATGAAATGAAAAAAATAAAAGTGTGAAGGAAGAGAGGAGAAAAATTCAGCGCAGAAAAAATCCTGTGTGCTTCACTCTCGATTTCCCAAATCAAGGTCTATAGTTAGGTAGGGGTTTCTACTACTAACTCATCATTTCCACCACCTCCGCTCTTATTCGAGAAGCCGCCTTCCCGAGGGGAGCTCGTGGGTTCACGAACCTTCATCTCCCTACTTCAATAGTATATGCTTATCAATTTGGTTCTGTTACCAATAGCTTTGCAATGATATCTACTTTTGAAAGATCTAAAATGTGCCAGGATCTAAAATGTGAATAGAAAGGTATGAAGGTTTCAATAGATTTATTTTTTGAAGGTTTCACTATTTGTTCCATTCTTAACTTAGACCACTACCCACCGTTTCCTTTCAATTCCTATGAGCATTGTTCGTTGAGAGGTCATGGAAATGAGACACATGTATCCTTGCTTCGTATATGAGTATGCATGCCTTATTGCAACTAACATTTTGTTTCCCATAGTCGACTATTGCAACTAACATTTTGTTTCCCATAGTCGACTCAGGTTAGATGCTCCTAAATACTATACTCACACATTTTGCACTAAGTGGAAAGAATAAAAAAATTATGCATTACATCATTCTAATCTTATTAAAATAAATTAGGGCATCATTCAACTATGTAAAACATCATTATCAATGGATTTGATTGCCTTCACATTGATTCATAGGCAATTGTTTCATACTCAACAGTGTGCACTCTGTTTGCCTCCATAGACTAGATGAAAATAATTTTCCCTAGGTTGCCTCAAAATGTCAAGAAATAGAGGGAAGGGAGCAAAGGGAGAAAACTCTGGCCACAATGAGGTAATTCATTATCAATTTATATATTTTCAAATATTTCCATTGTTTCTTTGATTTTTAGTTTTTAATTTTTTATTTATGAATTTAAAAGAAGAAATTTAATTTTAAAAAATATATATAGGGGCATGAGACTGACAAAGATAAAGAGGAATTGGATTCCCTATTGGGGGTATAGGCAATGAACAAATTGGATAGTGTGGACTTGATAATGCTTGCTAGAAACCTAGAAAAATGATCTAGTAAAGCCCCTCAAAAATTGCAAACAAATAAACCATGTCAAAGGGAATCAATTAATTCCCCAACCAATCCTGGATTGAGAAAAATATCTAGGAGGAAATCAATAACAATAAACTCTAAGAATGTGGAACAGGGAGCAAATACTTCCAATGTCCCAACCACTCCTGGGACACAGACTTCTTCCACCATGCCATGTTTTTCATCTTGCATTGGTAGCTACGATACCAAGATAGAATATGATGTGGTTTCAGGGGAAGTTCAAATGACAGATGCTGGAAAAAAATTTGTGAATAGGTTGAAGGAATCATGCCTTCAATGGTTCAAAGACCATCTATATTTTCTATTCTCAAATATACCCATGCACCTACAAAAATTAGTTATCCATTACATGGAGACATAATTTGGCACAGGTTGGTCTGTGAAGAAGTTAAAGCTACGAATGTCTCAAAACTGCAAGAGATTTTGGTGTAACCAAACAAAGATAAAAAAAATCCCTCCCGAGCTAAGGCTCAAAAAAAGGCCAATTGATGTAAGCGTGAAAGTATGGAAAGAGCTTGTAAAAGCATATGAGAAGTCTGATGCATGGAGGAAGTCTGGTGAGGAGAGTACGTAGGTATTTGAATTTTCTCATAAGATTATATCAAATTTATTAAATGGTTTCTAAATTTTACTTGTGCATAGTTAAATTGAATTAGTATATGTTTCAAGAAAAGGCCTCGAAGGGTAGGCTTAACAAACTTTGTGCCATGCATCACAGTGGCCAGAAAGGTCTACAAGCCTTGATCTGTACATTTGTAAGTATATTTAATAAGTTGAATGATATTTTTTTTATTTCCTAGGAAAAACTAAATGATTATATATTAATTAGTTTAACTAGTATCATGTTGTGTTTTGACAGGAGGAGAAATATGGACACCATCCAAAGAAATTTGAAATGAAAATGTTACAAAGAAAAATGTGGACCGATTTTGTAATCTGGATGGAGAATGAGGTATGACTTGTATGATGATAAGTGTCATGAAACTAGCTGTTTAACCCCTTGACTATTTTAACTCATGAATACATCAATGATCTCCTATTCATTCTCTTTACCAATTGTCTTTTGAATGCAGCCTTATCGGGCATAATAATCACTCTTGCTATAGCTTATTTCCTTTTCATGGTGTCTTGATAAGGAAAGTCCACTCTACTCTACCTCTATTATGAAAATCATTTCTCTCTATGCATTTAATTGTCATCATGGAATATTTATACACCCTTTGTTTTTGAACCCTATCATTGCATCCACAGAGCCTTCCACAAGGCATAATACATGAATGTTGATTCTAGTCTTCTATATCATCATCATAAAAATTACACTTTAACTGGACTGTTCTTTCACTTCACAAATCTACCCCGTTATGCTTATTTAGGAATCAAGTTTAGTGAATGATCTTTCAATCTGAAACCATCCTCTCAATTGCATCTCTAGAAGAATTAATGTTGAATATGTTGGAAACACAAGGGAAAAAAACTGAGAGGGGGGGTGAATCAATTGTCACATAAATTATACTTATTATACTTATTCTTAGATCTGATAAATAAAAATGAAATCATAAACCATCACCACATGAGAAATACACATAAAACTGTAAATATTTTTATGTGGAAACATTGTTAGGGGAAAAACCAAGGTGGAGGTTAGTCCATAAGATTATACTCTGTTAAAAGTATTGCAAATGGGGAATGCACATGCATTCAGGCACACTGCCTAGAGCTCACTGCTCAAGTGCAAAAAGGCTTACTGCCCAAAGGAAGACACACTATCTTACAAAAACATTCGAATAAAATCCAAAAGATTTTGAACTAAGAAAATAGCATTTACCAATGCCTAATTACAGTTTTGGTTAAGCACATAAAATTTTCTCACTCTTCACATTTTACTTTTTCCTTCGAAAGATTAGAACATTATTCACACATATCACTTGCACACTTCGCACACCACTTGCACCACATCTTCAAATGGTATAACCAATCAATCATATATATCCACAACCAAGAATAACATCAACTACAAGTCGAATTTAACAAAATATAAAATGTGTACAAATTGTTAGCCCAAATTAATAAGCAATTATCAATGCAAACCAACCAATGTAAGCCACAACATAGTGAGGACCCAAAACAACATCCTCGAACATGAAAAACCTTCAAAAATTATGCCTCAAAGATCCACAACAAACTACAATCACCCTGTTGGCCATGATCATAAAAGACATGAACTCACAAAAGAAAATCTCCAATTGCTAGCACAATGATCAATGTGGACCAACAACACAGATAGATAATGATCTAGAAACATCGACAAGCATCATGAATCACTACATAAGGATCTGCAACAACTCAGATTACTAGAATCACATCATCTTCTTTAAGGAACACCAACTAGAACAACTGACAAAACACAAATACTCATAACTCAATCAAATCTTCATGTGAACCTCTAAAACTTTATGTGGATAAACTAGATATATACTTATCAATAAACCCTTTTATCCACAACCTCTTATCATCAATATACTGAGCTGGCCACCATAATGAACTTCACTGCATCACCGACAACCTGCAACTTACTTTATTACAATTTTCTCAATATCCTCGACATATACAACCTTAAAGACATTAATGCTAATAGCGTTGACATCAATTCCAACCACATATCACCAACATCCAACAATCTCCCCCTTTGGCATTGATGGTAACACATGATGTGAAAAACACCATCAACACAACTTTCTCTTACCACTTTCTCCCCCTTAGATTTTGACTCTTTTCTCCTTAACTCTTTCACATTTTTTCACATGAATCTTCTGCCTCTTTGAAATCAATGAAAAAGATACACATTATATTTTTCACACAAGCTCTGAGCTACATATTTGAACATCTAACTACTCCCCCTGAGTAGCAGCCACCACAACATCAATCCAAATCAAGATATGACTATGAAATACATGGACTGATGCAAGTCAATGCACCTTAATTCTGATTAGGAGGGGTAATCACCCCTAGCTTCCCTTTGAGATACTCAAAAGTATCCTTAAATCCAAGCTTCAAAAAATATTTTCCCAATCTGGCATACCATTCTCTTGGGGCTTGCTCAAGTACATACAATGCTTTCTTCAATTGAAAAACCATGTATCCCTAATCAGTCAATTGAAATCCATCAGGTTGCTCAATATACACTTCTTCCAGTTCACAATTTAGAAATGTTGACTTGACATCCATCTGATAAACCTTGAATTTTTTGTAAGTAGCATAAGAAAGAAATAGTCTCACAGTTTCAATCCTAGCAATAGGGGAAATTTTTTCTTCAAAGTCAATTCCTTCCATCTAAGAATATCCTTTACACACCTGTCTTGCTTTGTTTCTAACAACTTCACCTTGCTCATTTAGTTTTTTCTGAAAGACCCATTTAGTTCCAATTACATTTTTCTCCTTAGGTCTAGGAACAAGAATCCATGTATCATTCTTCTCAATTTTTAGTAGTTATCCTTTCATTGCTTCCATCCAATGTTCATCTTTGCATGCTTCATTAACACTATTAGGCTCAATATTTGAGATCAAACAATATTCTTTTGCATTTATTCTCCTAGTTTGAACACATTTGTTCTTATCACCTATAATATGATCATCTGAATGATTTAGTCTTACATACCTTAGAATCTTAGGATGTTCTTGAACTTTAGGCTCTTGTGATCTCACTTCTGCACTTTAACTAGTTCCTTCCTCTTGATTTTCTTGATTCACCAGAATGATCTGAACTTGATTTACATTTTGAACTTTCTTTCCTTTATCTGAACTATCATTCTGATCATGTGAATCATATCCACAAGTTCTAGATGGTCTAACTATGTCTTCATCAACCTTGACATTATCACTTTCAACTACTTTACTCAATCTCTTATTGAAGCATCGGTAGGCTTTAATTTTAGTAGAATAACCAAGAAAGATACCTTCATCACTTTTGGCATCAAAATTTCCTATATCTTCATGTCTTTTGATATAACATTTACTCCCAAATATTTTGAAGTATCTAACAGTAGGCTTATGACCAAACCATAGCTCATAAGGAATCTTACCGGTATCACCTTTGATATGTACCTGACTGAGAGTGTAAACAACAATACTCACAACTTTTCTCTAGTAGATATGTGGGACATTTCCTTCCAACATCATAGTCCTAGTAGCATCTTGAACTATCTTATTCTGCCTTTCCACAACTCCATTTTGCTAAGGGGTCCATGGGGTAGATAATTGTCTCTTTATCCCATACTCTTCACAAAAAAAAAAAACTCACTAGAAATGAATTCACCACCTCTATTTGATCTCAAACACTTAATCTTTAGACATGTCTCTGTCTCAACCATAGCCTTAAAAATATTTAATTTCTCTAGAGCTTCATATTTTTCCCTTAAGAAAGCAACCCACATCAATCTAGAATAATCATCAATGAGTAACATGAAATACATGTCTCCTTGTAAGCTTTTGACTCTAGGACCACACAAATCAATATGCACAAGCTCCAACACTTCATTCAAACAATGTTGTTTTCTCCAAAATGAAACTCTAGTTTGCTTCCCTAACTAACATTCCTTGCATATGGTATTAGTAGGCTTTATTAACTTAGGAAGATCTCTCACAGCCTGAGTAGAACTTATCTTGATAATATTGTCAAAGTTTACTTAACACAATCTCCTATGCCACAACCAACTTTCATCGACTTGAGCAATCAGACAACTTTTACTATTACCACTTAGGGGAAAGATATTACCTTTTGTTTTTATGCTAAATGCAATCACATTTCCGGAAGTCCCCAATATTCTACACTTTCCATCCTTGAATTGAAGATTGTATCCCTTGTCAACCATCTATCCAACAATTAAAAGATTATGCTTCAAACCTTCCACATATAGTACATCATTAGTATTATGCTTACCATCAAGAGAAATGGATCCTCTACCATGGATTACAACAAATTTTTCATCACCAAATATTTCAACAACACCATCATACCTTTCCAAGCTCACAAATTTACTTTTATCACCTGTCATGTGATGAGAGCATCCACTGTCAATCACCCATTCAACTTTTTCTTCAACTCTGGTGGCTAGAGATTTCTCCACATTCATGCTACTACCAGATTTAGTAGGTACTGGATCATTTTCCTTGATAGCAATAAATACCCATTCATCTTCACTTACATTCCCTTTATCAAATTCATCATCTGTCACACCTTCATTTATAGCATAATAACCCTTTATTTGGGATCTAGGCTTGTTAGGTCTTTGCTTAGGAAATATTTCTGGACACCTTGACACAAAATGACCTATCTTATTACATGAAAAATATTTAAGAGTAAATTTCCCTTTATACTTACCTTCTCCTCTGGGCACCCTTTTGACAAGAAGTGCTTCAAGCTCATCTAGTTTTCTCTCTTCTGAGTCTTCAATCTCTCTCATTTCCTGCTCGTACTTAGACAAGTTTCTAGAAGAACTTTCTCCCGGATCATATCTCTGCTTATCTTTTCTAGAGATAGTAGCTTTGAATGCAGATTCTATCTTAGGAAGAGAATCGCCAAACTCACTTAACTCAAAAGCAGCAATCTTACCAATAAACATATCTCTAGTTACATTTGTCACAGTTTGGATCTCCTCAATAGCAACAACTTTGTGTTTATATGCAATATGCAAGGATTTGAGCACTTTAGCAACAATATCTGATTCTTCCAATGTTCCACCAACACATTTGATATTACACACAAGTTCATTCACTCTCTGTATAAAAGAAGTGATTTTCTCATCTTCACCCATTTTCAACATTTCATATTTTCGTTTCAGACTTTGTAGCTTAGCAATCTTCTCATGGGTATCACATTCATACAAAGTTTCCAAATTTTTTTAGATCTCATAAGAAATCTTTAGCTCCATTACATTTGTCATCTCAGAATTAGTCAGAGCACTCAACAATGCTTCTTTAGCCCTGATATTGTACTCGATATCTTTAATCTCACCTGCAGTAGAAGGACCATTTTGTGGGATGATATATCTATTCTTTGTAATGTTCCAATAAGGTTCACCAATGCATCTAAGGTGACATTCCATTCGATTCTTCCACAGAGAATAATTTATTCCATCAAATCTCAGACTATCCTTCTTATATGTCACCATCCCAGATCACCTCAAGCTATCAAACTTCTTCTGAGGAACTTGCTTTGATACCAATTGTTGGCAACACAAGCGAAGACAACTGAGATGGGGGATGAATCAGTTGTCACATAAATTATACTTATTAAAATTATTCTCATATTTGATAAATAAACACGAAAGCATAAACCATCACCACATCAAAAATACACATAACACCAAGATTTTTATGTGGAAACCCTATTAGGGGAAAAACCACAGTGGAGGTTAGTCCACAAGATTATACTTTGTTAAAATTATTGCAAATGGGGAATGCACATGTATTTAGGAACAATTCCTAGAGCTCACTAATCAAGTAAAAAAAGGCTTACTACCCAAAGGAAGACACACTGTCTTACAAAAAAATTTAGATTACATCCGAAAGATTTTGAACTAAGAAAATAGCATTTTCCAATGCCTGATTACAGTTTCGGTTAAACACAAAAAATATGCTCACTCTTCACACTTTACTTCTACCTTCAAAAGATTAGGACATTATTCACACATAGCACTCACACACTTCGCACACCACTTGCACAACACCTTCAAATGGTATAACCAATCAATCATATATTTTCGCAACCAAGAATAACATCAACTACAAGTCAACTTTAAAATAAAATAAAATGTGTACAAACTTTCGGCCCAAATCAATAAGCAATTATCAATGTGAACCAACCAATGTTGGCCACAAAATTGTGAGGACCAAAAACAAAATCCTTGAACATGAAAGACCTTCAAAAATTATGCCTCGAAGATCCACACCACGCTACAATCACCCTGACAGCCATGATCATGAAAAACATGAACTCACAAAAGAAAATATCCAATTGCGAGCACAATGATCAATGTGGTCCAATAACAAAGATAGATCATGATCTAGAAATATCCACAAGCATCATGAATCGCTATAGAAGGATCTGCAACAAATCAGATTACTAGAATCACATCATCTTCTTTCAGGAACACCAACTATAACAACTGACAGAACATAGATACTCATAACTCAATCAAATCTTCATGTGAACCTCTGAAACTTCATGTGGATAAACTAGATATACTTATCAACAAACCCTTTGATCCACAACCTCTTATCATCAATATACTGAGTTGGCCACCATAATGAACTTCACTGCATCACTGACAACCTGCAATTTACTTTATTATAATTTTCTCAATATCCTCGACATATATAACCTTAAAGACATTAATGCTAATAGTGTTGACATCAATGGCAACCACATATCAACAACATCCAATAGAATAGTTTTCTTAGAAGTTAATTTATAATATATGACAGTCTTTTCTTTTAATTTATATCCTAATGAGGGTTTAGGTAATGAATACATAGTTGGGCTTTAGATTGTTGGCTACACTCTACAATAGAAAACCGTACAATTTTATGCCTAGGCTGCCAACTATTTTTTTTTTATATATTTTAAATAAAATTCTATTTGTATAATGTAAAATAGTATTTCAAATACTATGCAATTTTTGAGATTTGTATTTTTATAATGTAGTATGTCTATTTTATTTCTACACATTAAATTTAATATGAAATAACAAAATTACATGTTCCTTGTTTAAAAAAAATAGTACATCATTTTTTACTTCTAAAGTTTTTCCTGGTTTAAGTATGGATAATTGAATTGTGTTCACACTTTTTCCACACTATTTCAGTGCTATGTAAATTAAATGGTATTGTGTTTCCATCAATTTTCATTTTCTTGATTTTTTGAATTTAAATATTTTGGTGAGTTTGAATTTGATGGCCATAGGACCATCATTTGGCATTGCTATTGTCTAATATTTTGGAGGTCATAGCTTTGTCTCATGGACTTAGTATGAGGCTATTTTTGAAGTGTAGGAAAGTTAATTTTGAGCTAAAAAAAGTTAGTTTGAGGCTATTTTAAAGTGTTGAAAATTTAGTTTTGAGCTATTCGTAGTTATATACGTTTGATCATCATTTGCAGACTTCTTTAGTTGTCTTGTTTTAGCCAAAATGGGATTTGATTTTGGTTAGAATCTTGTTGTATATAGGGTTATTTTTCTTTCATCATTGATGGGATTTATAATACATTTGATGGATGGGTGGTTGTGTGTGCCTAGGCCACTCTAAGGAGTTAGGTTTTCTATAGTTTCATCTTCACTTTTGATAGTCGATTTGGGATAATGATTCAGGTAATACAAAATTTTGACTTCATCTTAGTGTTCCATGGTAGTTGTGATTATTTAGGGATTGTCACCTTAGCAAACTATGAACATGATGATGGTGTGAAAGCTAGAATATGCATGAAATGTGACATGGAGAATTCAGTGACTAAATTATTGAATGATCCATGGTTTGGTCCAACATCTTGGCTATCCTCCTCAATGTGGAGTATTTAGTGATAGATTTGTGTGATCCACTATTGGGTCTGATCCCTCATCAGTTTGGTGCATTTTTATCAATCAATTTGTTGTGCTATTCAGAGTTAGGTCAAAATTTCAAACACCTAGTTGACAGTTTGGAGAGATCAACTTGTTGTTCATAAGAGGCTTCAACAACACACCAATCGGTATTTAAGATGTCTCTTTAGGTGGGATAAGACTATGACATTGTATCCTTGTGTCACTCGAGGGAAAATAAGGACACATATGCTAGTGAAGATGCAAAAGATGCTTGCTTTCAAATTTTTCTAGATAGATGATGAGTTTTTGAGGATGTTGGAGTTGCTCAGTCTATTGGAAGTTGTCACTAGAGGGAAAGGGAATGTTAAAGGTCTCTTTCTCTTCATAAGAAGGATTGGCTTGAGTGCCACCTTTCTTTGGCCCTTCCAAGTTGAGCTTTGGGGGATGTTAAAATGTGAAAAACCCATCTTGTTGGGTCCATTAGAGATAACAATGCTTGTGGTATAACATTTGATTGTAACTTATTTGTATCTTGTAGGTGTAAGTTGGATGGGTGAATGCATTGTATTTGTAACTCGTGATTATTTTGGGGTTATGTCCTATCCTACCCATAACATGGGTTTGGTCGTGTCCTTCCATAACTCATATATTGAATAATGTGTATATAAAGATTATGCTTCTCATCACCTCAAGTAATTTTATTCACATGTATTCCCTTTGTTTTCTTCATCTTATGTATTAAGTGATATTCTTTTGGCATCTTTAGATGCTACTAACATATTGGAATTATCTTCTAGTTTTGTGGAGTTATTCTTTGTTCAATCATGGACTTGTATCATTAATCTAACTAAAAAATGAAGTAGTATTAGATGGATGCATTGTAACGCCCCGCCATGCAACCCTAGAGGAAGTTGCTAACAACTACTCAAATGCACAATTTTTATTTTTGTTTAAGTACAATTAACATGCAAGTTCATTACCCATTGCCAAAAACCTCTAAGGTTGCGATATTGAGATTACTTTAAAACCCAAACAAGAAACATGAATTGAAACCATAACATTTAATTACTTAAGAAATTAAGAACACATACATTCCATACATGATAAATTACATATAAGAGATACCACATGATTTCAAATAACATAATTTAACAATAAGATTACAACTCTCATTCCCCGAATGAGGTACATCCAATAAGCATGGTTACATATTACATTTTCCACCTCGATAACAAATGAGGGGTAATAAATTACAAGATTCAACTGAAATGAATGAAACTTGAAAAGTAACTAGATCCTACGAGCTCTCCAACTAAAAATCTCGTCCACATGAACAAGAAGAAAACCCAACGGAGTAAGGTGCACGTTCCACCCAACCAAGTGATACCTGAAGGCTCACCCCCCGTGCTAGGAGATAGTAACATGGATTCCTAGACAAGACCATCTACCTCTAGACATAGGCTAATACATAACTGAACTAAATCAAATTAAAATACACCATCACTTAACACAATGGTTACAATGCTTCTAGAGTTAAATAATCAATTGCATCACTGATACAAACATACTGCTAACTTAGGAAAAGTGTCATCACAATGTTACATGGGATATCCTAGTAAGTCTTCCTAGGTCTCGGTCCCCATCTCGGGATATCCTGGAAACCTCTAACGACTCCCAGCCCCTCATGCAAACTAATGCGGAATCAATTATCTCTCGTAAAGAGAAGATAATGATCTTTCCATTCCAAGCCTTCTCGTCCCATCCCAAGTCTATACAAGCCCTTGCATCCATGAGCGAGGCAAAATTAATCTTGTTAAGTGTTTGATACTACCTATTCCTCTAATCAGTTTATTTATGTTATCACTGGATTAACTAACTTACAATGAGTTTCCCTGGCACCACTTTGTGTGTCGGCCCTCATTGCAAGCCACTCCTCTAAGACAACATGTGGAATAACTCCACAACCCAAGTGTACACAAGTGTGACCTAAGGATATTAAATCCCTATCCACGACATAAATTCAACACATCCCGTTCGTGATAACCAGGTATCTAACTAGATACATTAAGACGCACTACCCAACATGAGTTACAATCCCCATCTCAAGAAAACACACCTGGAAGTCTAACATAAACAAATAACTCCATTTTCCCAACAACGAGAATGAGAGAAATCACATAATGAAAGGACAATTTGGCAATTTAATAACCTACTTTAGGATTTACTAAATCCATGCAAAGAAATGACATAATGCATGTAATCAATTTAAAATGATTAACATTATTAGAAATAAGAAGCTTAAACTAACTGTTTTATTTTAACTTCCTGATTACAATTAATGTTTAAAATCAATTTTCTAATAGCATAATTCTCTTATAAAATTAATATTTGCATCAATAATAAAATAACCTTAAAAGAAAACTATATTTAAATATAAATTAGACATATATAATTATATATTTGATATATATATAATTATATATATTTATATTTAAATATACATATATATTATTTAATTATTTTTTTAATTTTTTTTATAAAAAATAAACTATTTAAATTCTCATCCATAATTATTTTCCAAAATTTAATTAAAACCAAATGTTTAAACATATAATATATATTATATATATAATATATATATTCCATATATTAAATAAATAATAATAAATAAAAATGACATTATAAATATATAAATATATATACATATATATATTTATATAATAGATATTATATATATATATTATATAAATAATATATATATACATATAATATATATCATATATAATATATATATATAAATATAAAATTTATATTAAAAAAAAAAGAAAGTTTAAAATATTACCAACGCAACCCCTGCTGGGGTGGCTGCCACATAGCCTCCCCTGTGGGGCGGTTGTGGTAGCAACGCTGCTGCCTGTGAAGGTAGTGGCGTTGCCTCCACAATAGCCTCCCATGGGGGTGGCTGTGGGGGCAACCCCCAACCCCCTCCAATTTTTTATATTTAGATTTTAATTTTATTTTTTTTTTAAAACAAAACCAAAATAACTTTCCCGTGTCTGGTATTTTCCAGAACACCAAATTTTGATAGAAATTTTTTTATAAAGAAAATTTTTCCTAGAAAATTTCCCAGCAACCAATCTATAAATTTTATATGTAAAAAATTTATGTATATATATATATATATATTATCAGAATATATATATATATACATAACAATTTCCATTTTACATCAAATTGAAATAATTTTTTTTTTACAGAAAAGCCACAGCAAATCATTTTCAAGCACCATTTTTTTTTAAATGGTCAATTTCTAATTTGAACCTGTTTTGAAGCTTGAAGAAGAAGAGATCTGGTGTTGAGATAAAAATTCCAAATTTTCTAGAATCCTTCCAAATCTTCACTCCAAATCCAAAGTATATCAAAAACAAGAGAAAACCTTCCTTCCTTCTTCACAACAAATTTTCTCCAAGAATGCCAATCTCTCCCATAAATTTTCCCCAATTTTAGTCGATATCCTCTAAAATATCTCTCACCCACCATAGTTATTTCCCTCTATGCATTTTTGGATTTTTTTTAAATTTTAAATTTTAAAACCAAACTTTCTTTTCCACAAGAATTTAATACTTTTAAAAATTTCAAAAAGAATTTAAAACTTTTAAAAATTTCTTTTCAAAAGAATTTAAAACTTTTAATTCCATGCACTTTTCAAAACAACATTAACCATTTAATTTATTTACTCCACAAATAAGTTTGATTAATCAACTCATTTACTCATAAAAAAATTTAGCCACTAGAATTAAATTACTTTACTAATTGAATATAATTAAATTAACTAACTTAAATAAAAATTTAATCTAAATACATAAATTAACATTACCTCCATTTAAATATTAATTCCCACTGATGATAAATGATTAAAACATCAAAGACGACATAACCCAACAACATACCAAACACAAACTGACAACACACTATGACAGGGTGATGACTTGGAACGGAAAACTTAGCTACTATTTCCCAATCAAATATCGTTGGCCAATGGACATGCTCAAACCTGTGAAACCAGGTGGAGTCGATGTCCTATACCTATCAACCTGTGAACAAAGAGTATAACGAACATGCATATATATAACATAATAAAACACACCATGAAGAGGAAATCGCAGACTCGCAGGGCACTCGCAAGCGAGTGGTGCAATCCCGTCCCCTTCACCAATACAATATTTCTAACTGACGAATCTAACATCAATAATATAATCAAAAGCATAAAGCATCATTAATTCAAATATTTGCTAAGTTAATCCAATGCATGCCATAATGATAACATTAGAATAAAATACCATCACATCAAAATATAACATTCACATCGCTTTACAGTTAGTGATCAAATAGTAACCAAGTACCATAGTCAAAGTATTAACAAAAACAAAGCATAACAAAGAAGAACACTGTCTGATCAAAAGAGAAGAAAAATGGAGGGGTGCTACATCCTCCCCCCTAGGGTTAGGCTTACTCCTGGAAGCCTACGAACAAATAGGGATAGAGCTCCCTCATTCTAGTTGCATCTTCCCAAGTGGATGACGTATCATCCCTAGGATTTCACTGGACCCTAACCTGATCAATATCTCACCCTCAAAGAGTGAGTGTTCTACGCTCCATTACGGCCACGGGCTCCAAAGCTAGTTGCCCGTCCTCTACTTGTAATGCATTCCAATCAAGTACATGAGAAATGTATGGATGGTACGGCCGAAGAACTGAAACATGAAAAACATCATGAATGCGCGAGAGACTAGGCAGTAAAGCAAGACAGTAAGCAACTGGACCAATCTTCTTGAGTATCTCAAAGGGTTTGACAAAGCGAGGTGCCAACTTAGAGCCCTTCCCATAATGGATTGGACTCTTTCACGGACGCACCCGCAAGAAGACTCTATCGCCCACAGAAAACTAACGATCCACTCTATGCACATTTGCATACTTCTTCTGCCTATCCTGCGCTGCCACCAAGTGCTCTCTAATCCTATCCACCTGTTGCTCCATATCCTGCAGCATATCAGGACCCAAAGTTACTATGTCCTCCAATCGATCCCAATTCAAGGGAGTACGACATGGTCGCCCATACAATGCCTGGAATGGAGGCATACCGATAGAACTCTGGAAACCGTTGTTATAAGCGAACTCTACCAAATAGAGATAATCTTCCCATCACGTTTGCTGGTCCATCACATACATACGTAACAAATCCTTGAGGATCTAATTGACCCTCTTGGTCTATCCATTTGTCTCTAGGTGATAAGCTGAACTGAAGTTCAACTATGTCCCCATCGCATGCTGTAATGAAGTCCAAAGAGCTGAGGTGAACACTGGATCCCTATCAGAAATAATTCGACGCGGAATACCATGTAACCTCACTATGTCCTCCATGAACACTCTAGCTATAGATGATGCAATATAGGAAGAGTGAATAGGTGAGCAGTGTGCTACCTTCGTCAACCTATCAACTGTCACCATAATCGCATCATGTCATGTCGAAGAGTTGGGTAAACCAACAATGAAATCCAATGAGATTATATCCCACTTCCACTTTGGTACTAAATGCGGTTGAAAAAGCCCTGCTGGATGCTAGTGTTCAACCTTCACCCGCTAACACTCAAGATATCGTGACACATAATCCTTAATATCGCACTTCATCCCTGGCCATAAATACAACTGACACAGATCTGCATGCATCTTCTTCACCCCTGGATGGGCTGAATAAGGTGCACGATGTTCTTCAGTCATGACCAAGGTGCGAAGATCACCTGATGAAGGAATGTATATGCATCCCATGTGCCTCAATATCTCATCTGAATATCCTGAATACCTGCCCTCAAGAGGTCTGCCTACCTCAATCTCTGTCCTAACCTTCTGATACCAACTATCTATTGGAAGGGAAGAAAGAATCCGACTCCGCAAATCTACAACAAGAGTCAACTCAGATAACTCATGTCTCCGTCTACTGAGTGCATCTGCTACAACATTCTCCTTTCCCTAGATATACTTCACTTTGAAGTCATATTCACAGAGAAACTCCATCCAACGCCTCTACCTAGCATTAAGGTTGGGCTACATGAAAATATTTACTGAAGGCTTCTGTGATCACTGTGCAACTCAAACCTATGGCCAAGAAGGGAATGCTTCCATCTCGTCAATGCATGAACAACTGTCGCTAACTCAAGATCATGTGTGGGGTAGTTCAGCTCATGATCCTTGACCTTTCATAACTCATATGCAATGACACGACCCTCCTACATTAACACTGTACCTAATCCCTCCAAGGACGCATCTATACAAACTACAAAGTCCCCAGTCGGATCAGGTATCACAAGTATTGGTGCACTAGTCAACTTCTCCTTAAGATTCTGAAACGCTGCCTCACACTTCTCTGACCACACAAACCTCTTCCTTTTCCTCTAAAGGGAGGTGATAGGATAGCCTATTCTTGAAAATCCCTGCACAAAATGCCTATAAATAGCCTATTCGTGGGTGCAGGCCAATCTGAGATTGCTTGGATCGTTATAGGATCCACTGAAATACCTTCTCCAAAGATAACATGACCAAGGTACTGGACCTCAGTCTTGAAGAATTCACACTTTGATAGGTTAGCATAAAGCTGATTATCCTGTAAGCACTGTAATACCTGCCGCAAATGTTCCTCATGCTCTTCCACTGTCCTAGAGTATATCAAAATGTCATCAAGGAACACAAGGAAAAATCTATCTAGGTACGTACGAAATACCTCGTTCATCAGACTCATGAACATAGAGGGTGCATTCGTCAACCCGAATGGTACTATTGTGAACTCATAGTGACCATACCACATTCGAAATGTTGTCTTATGGATGTCTGATTCGAATATATGAAGCTGATGATATCCCGACTTCAGATCAATTTTTGGAAAGATCATGGCACCCTTGATCTGATCAAATAGATCATCAATCCTAGGAAGTGGATATCGATTATGGATGGTCACTTTGTTCAACTTTCGGTAATCAATACATAACCGAAGTGAACCATCCTTCTTCTTCACAAAGATAACTGGTGCTCCCCATGGAGAAACACTAGGGTGAATGAAACCCTTTTCTAACAACTCCTCAAGCTGCAAGCGAAGCTCTTTCAACTCCTGGGTGGTCATACGATAAGGAGCTCATGAAATGGGTTCCAATCTAGGTACAAGGTCTATCTTGAAGTCTATGTCCCTCTGAGGTGGCATCCCTAGAATCTCATTTGGAAAGACATCAGAATACTCCCAAAGAATGGGGTGACTATCGAGAGAGACTTTCTCTCCTCCACCTCCTAAATCCAAATCATCCACTGTAACAGAGAATAACTGGAAACCCTGACACACACAGCTTCTTAACTGCATAGATGAGATGAACCTCAAGGAAATCGGCCTCTAAACTCCCACTATCTCTACTTCTCTGCTAGATGCCTCAATGCATTGAATCAACTTACGTTGACAATCTATGACCACACTATGCACCTCTAACCAATCCATCCCTATGATAACATCATAAGAACCAAATGGAATAACTCAGAGGTCCATTGTAGTATGGAGAGGTCCAACCTCCAATCTACACTCTGGTACAAGGGAATGGGATGTGACTCTCGTACTCAGGGCTAACTCAACCTGCCACCTGTCAACTTGCCTTACCACACCCAGTCTACATCTCATCATGACGGAAGAAGAAATGAAGGAGTCTGACACTCCAGAATCAAACAAAATGGTAACTGGTTTACCCAAGAACATACCATATGTCTCGATGACAGTACTCTGATACTCTTCCTGGCAGTTATCAACCACTACGAAAACATGATGCCCTCTGCTTGCATCTCCAACTATCAGCTCAGATGCCACTAGTCCCTGAGAAAAACCAGATGTTCCCCTATTGGGACACATTCTAGCTATATGACCCTGTTGGCCACATGCAAAGCATCCAGTACCTCTACCATAGCCCCTGCCTCTAGGTGGTGCGCTAGACTGCTGCACACTACCCCTGAAACTAGATTGAGAACTCTGCATTGGCTTATCAAAGCTGAAGTGTTTCATATGCCTCTAGTTCCTGTCCCCCTGCCTCTGCTAGAAACCTTTACATTTCCCCTGAGAAACCTGCTGCTGTTGCTACTGACCACTCTACAAAGGTCCCTGCTGAGCCCTAGAAGGTGCACCTCCTTGAGGCTGACCTCCTCTAGCACTAGACCCTGCTGCTGAACTGCTGCCTATCTGAACACCCATGTGGCCTCCTAGTGCCATGGCTAGATTCTCCTCTACTAGACGTGCTTTTTCCACCGCTGTCTCCATGGTTTTGGGTTAGAAAAACCTCACACCTCCACTAAGACAGATTTTTAAGCCCCTGACAAAGTGGTGAACCAACATCCCCTCATCGTTTCCTATCCCTACAAAATATTTGAGCTCATAGAAGTGTCACTCATACTACTCAACTAACAAGGCCAACTGACGCAAAGAGTGAAACTCATCGCCTCGACGCTAACGCAACACTAGAGGAAGTTGCACACTACTCAAACGCACAATTTTTTTTTTTGTTTAAGTACAATTAACATGCAAGTTCATTACCCATTGCCAACAACCTCTAAGGTTAGGAGATTGAGATTACTTTAAAACCCAAACAAGAAACATGAATTGAAACCATAACATTTAATTACTTAAGAAATTAAGAACACATACATTCCATACATGATAAATTACATATAAGAGATACCACATGATTTCAAATAACATAATTTAACAATAAGATTACAACTCTCATTCCCCAAATGAAGTACATCGAATAAGCATGGTTACATATTACATCTTCCACCTCGATAACAAATGAGGGGTAATAAATTACAAGATTCAATTGAAATGAATGAAATCTGAAAAGTAACTGGATCCTATGAGCTCTCCAACTGGAAATATCATCCACACGAACAAGAAGAAAACCCAATAGAGTAAGGTGCATGTTCCACCCAACCAAGTGATACCTGAAGGCTCACCCCCCATGCTAGGAGATAGTAACATGGATTCCTAGACAAGACCATCTACCTCTAGACATAGGCTAATACATAACTGAACTGAATCAAATACAAATACAACATCACTTAACACAATGGTTACAATGCTTCCAGAGTTAAATAATCAATTGTATCACTGATACAAACATACTGTTGACTTAGGAGAAGTGTCATCACAATGTTGCATGGGATATCCTGGTAAGTCTTCCTAGGTCCCGACTCCCATCTCGAGATATCCTGGAAACCTTTAACGACTCCTGACCCCTCATGCAAACCAATGCAGAATCAGTTATTTCTCGTAAAGACAAGATAACGATCTTACCATTCTAGGCCTTCTCATCCCATCCCAAGTCTATACAAGCCCTTGTGTCCATGAGTGAGGAAAAATTAATCTTGTTAAGCGTTTGATACTACCTATTCCTCTAATCAGTTTATTTACGTTATCACTGGATTAACTAACTTACAATGAGTTTCCCTGGCACCACTTTGTGTGTCGGCCCTCATTGCAAGCCACTCCTCTAATACAACACGTGGAATAACTCCACAACCCAAGGGTACACAAGTGTGACCTAAGGATATTAAATCCCTATCCATGACATAAAGTCAACACATCCCGTTCGTGATAACCGAGTATCTAACTGGATACATTAAGATGCACTACCCAACATGAGTTACAATCCCCATCTCAAGAAAACACATATGGAAGTCTAACATAAACAAATAACTCCATTTTCCCAACAACGAGAATGAGAGAAATCACATAATGAAAGGACAATTTGGCAATTTAATAACCTACTTTAGGATTTACTAAATCCAAGCAAAGCAATGACATAATGCATGTAATCAATTTAAAATGATTAATATTATTAGAAATAAGGAGCTTAAACTAACTGTTTTATTTTAACTTCCCAATTACAATTAATGTTTAAAATCAATTTTCTAATAACATCATTCTCTTATAAAATTAATATTTGCATCAATAATAAAATAACCTTAAAAAAAACTATATTTAAATATAAATTAGACATATATAATTATATATTTAATATATATATATATATATAATTATATATATTTATATTTAAATATACATATATATTATTTATTTATTTTATTTTTTATTTAAAATAAAATAAAATAAACTATTTAAGTTCTCATCCATAATTATTTTCCAAAATTTAATTAAAACCAAATGTTTAAACATATAATATATATAATTATATATATAATATATAAATATTATATATATAATATATATATTCCATATATTAAATAAATAATAATAAATAAAAACCACATTATAAATATATAAATATATATACCTATATATATTTATATAATACATATTATATATATTTATATTATAAATAATATATATATATATACATATAATATATATCATATATAATATATATATATATATATATATATATAAATATACAATTTATATAAAAAAGACAAACTTTAAAATATTTCCAACGCAGCCCCTGCTGGGGCGGTTGTGGTGGCAGCACTGCTACCTGTGAAGGAAGTGGCGCTGCCTCCACAGTAGCCTCCCATCGGGGCGGCTGTGGGGGAAGCCCCAAACCCCCTCCAATTTTTTATATTTAAATTTAATTTAAATTTATTTTTTAAAACAAAAACAAATAACTTTCCTGTTTCTAGTATTTTCCAGAACACCAAATCTTGACATAAATTTTTTTATACAGAAAAATTTTCCCATAAAATTTTCTAGCAACCAATCTATAAATTTTATATATAAAAAATTTATGTATACATATATATACATAACAATTTCCATTTTACATCAAATTGAACAAAAAAATTTTTACAGAAAAAACACAACAAATCATTTTCAAGCACCATTTTTTTTTAAATGGTCAATTTCTAATTTGAAATGGAAAATTTCTACTCCCAAAACAGAGGTTTTCAAATTTCTTTTTTTTGTTCTTATTTCAATTCCCTTGTTGTATGAGTTTGTTCCCTACAAGAATCTAATTTTTTCGATGATTCCAACAGGGGTTTTCAAATTTGTTTGCAAACAAGTTTTCAAAATTGAAAATTCAATTTTAAAAACAATAAAAACCAGAAAGAACATGTTTTGAAGCTTCAAGAAGAAGAGATCTGGTGTTGAGCTGCAAATTCCAATTTTTCCAGAATCCTTCCAAATCTTCACTCCAAATCCAAAGTATATCAAAAACAAGAGAAAACCTTCCTTCCTTCTTCACAAAATTTTTTCTCCGAGAATGCTAATCTATCCCATAACTTTTCCCCAATTTTAGTCAATATCCTCTAAAATCTCTCACCCACCATAGTTATTTCCCTCTATGCATTTTTGGATATTTTGTTTTTTTTTAAATTTAAAACCAAAATTTCTTTTCAAAAGAATTTTAAACTTTTAATTCCATGCACTTTTCAAAACAACATTAACCATTTAATTTATTTACTCCACAAATAAGTTTAATTAATCAATTCATTTACTCATAAAATAAATTTAGCCACTAGAATTAAATTACTTTACTAATTGAATATAATCAAATTAACTAAATTAAATAAAAATTTAATCTAAATACATAAATTAACATTACCTTCATTTAAATATTAATTCCCATCGATGATAAATGATTAAAACATCAAAGAGGACATAACCCAACAACATACCAAACACAAACTGACGACACACTATGACAGGGTGATGACTTGGCACAAAAAACCTACCTACTATCTCCTAATTGAATACCGTTGTCCAATGGAAACGCTCAAACCTATGAAACCAGGTGGAGTCGATGTCCTATACCTATCAACCTACGAACAAAGAGTATAACAAACATGCATATATATAACATAATAAAATACACTGTGAAGAGGAAATCGCGGAATCTCAGGGCACTCGCAAGCGAGTGGTGCAATCCTGTCCCCTTAACCAATATAGTATTACTAACTGACGAATCTAACATCAATAATATAATCAAAAGCATAAAGCATCATTAATTCAAATATCTACTAAGCTAATCCAACGCATGCCATAATTGTAACATCAGAATAAAATACCATCACATCAAAATATAACATTCACTTTGCTTTACAGTTAGCGATCAAATAGTAACCAAGTACCATAATCAAATTATTAACAGAAACAAAGCATAACAAAGAAGAACACTGTCCAATCAAAAGAGAAAAAAAATGGACGGGTGCTACATGCATATTTGTGACAACAAAATATTTTAACTGCTTTAGGATTAATGAATGCATGATAAATTGGAATGCTTTTTGGTTTGAACTTAATTACGTTCTAATTCATTCCACCTCTTTTCTATTGGCCTTACCCAAGCATAAAAAAAGTGTTCTCTACCTCTTTTATTGTAGTCTGGAAATGACTGGTTGTGGTATCTTTTGCTTTATGGCATGGTAGAGGATGGTTGAATGTTTTGTTCACTCACATACATAAGTGATTCCTTGGCCTTGCTTCTTTGTGATTGGGAATTTGATTCTGTAGTAGCTTATGCTAGTGCCTATGTTTGGTTTGCATAACTTTTACTATATGCAATTTTTTTTTGTCCAATCTCTTGTTTGAATGTATGGTGTTTTAACAATCTTCATTATCACTTACATAATAGCCATGCTGTAATTGGAACTAAGGGACTCTTTTCTTATGTGTTGATGAAATTATTGGAAACTAGTCTCACCACCCTTGTAATAAATAGAAAAATGCAAAGAAATAGACGATGGATGTACTAAGAGGTAAATATGCATAATTGGTCTTATTTAACCTTGAAGGAGTGGATTGGATTGAGGTCATTACCAAACTTATTATAGTAATCTTTGATTGGTATCTTGAAATTCATTGTTGTAATTTCATTGGGAACTATAATCACTCATCTATGGCTCTAACCTAGGTAGATACAAATCACATTTGGGGTTCCAATGGTATGCAATAGCATCGAAACTGAGCAAAAATCCTTGTTGTAGTTCCTGGCTAAATGAAAAACAAGGGAAACATTATTTTCGTAGGATGTTTCATGCTCCCATAATGCTAGTTGATCTCACACTTCTTAACAAAAAATTCAATTAGGGGGTATTGCCAAGATAGTCGATTGTTTGTCTATCTAAATGAAGAAAAAGTACAAATCATTTGAATTGAGATTACATGGAACATTATTTTCATAGGATGCTATGTGGTCCCATAATACTATGAGATCCTTTGACATTTATTTTCATCATTTTAAACCCTAGTTATGATCATATTCACACTCACTTGACAATTCATAATTATTCAAACTAAAAGCACTTTCATGAATACAACCAATAATTAGATCATCATCAAAAAAATCACACATTAGGGTCAAGAATGTTATACTAATGATTAACAACTATAACTTATGAACCCACCACTCATACAAGTGTTTAGTTTTTACCTTGGATATTAACTTCTACACATGTTCAGTGTGAATGTGTGGAAAGGTTTAAGTGGTTTAAGTTAGTCTATTTTGCATTTCACTTTGAAGGACTAAAGTGAAAGTCGTTTATTTAGCTAAATAAGTCTTATAAAATGTAGATATGCATTAGTGATTTAGACTTATCTTTCATCTTGTCCTTATGAGTGATAATGATGCTTTTTGTAGGTAAAGTTGCTTTTTGGAAAATTAGGTTTTTAGTTGAATTAGTATAAAGATAGGAGCAAGATAGAATGATTATAATATACTAAATACAATGAATTCCCATGCAGCTATGAGTAACATTAGTTGTGGAGGTTACCTTGTAACTATTTTGAATGAATGGAAAATCTCATTTGAAGTGTAATTATTTGTTTATGCTTTCACATTTGAAGTTTTCAATTGTTGTGTATTTAAAACCCATTTGATTCGAGGTATCGTTCTCTTCTTAAACCAACCCCTATCCAATGTGTAGCATAACTCTCCATCCAGGAGTACCATTTTTTTTATCCACACTCCCAAGATATCCCTTCAAAATGTGTCTTAAATTTAGTTATTAAGCCTACAGTTCTTTATGGGTTTGAGGTTTTGGGCCCTGATTTATAGTATTCTCAATCACCAATATAGAAGGTCCAAACTCTCACGTCTATGTATGAATTGTTGAAAATGGATTATTCCTGAGAGCATCATCAAAGCAAAGGTTTCCAACCAACTCCTTCACTTTGATTGCATCTTCAACCTCACTTCATGAGGGAGGTCCCTACTTGGCACTTTTTTCTTTAACTAGAATTGCCTCCTTAGACCCCATTAGACAATCTTTGACCAGTATGTGTCTTCACTCTATCAAATCCACTATTGATCAAGTTAAGTTTTACCTTCATGTATTTAGTTGTTTTCTTCCATATTATACATACCATTGATTTGTTCAAGTCATTAATAGTAATGTCCAAGAGGATATTTACTGATGGTATATTTAGGTCATTTGGATGTTCAACAACCACTAAGCTCCTAGTTGGATTCTATGATGAATCATTACTTAAGAAATATAGATGGAATCATCATTCAACCTATATTCACTATCATTTTCTGCATGGCTTCAGGAGTCTCCTGGCTAGCTGAAGATGTGATCCCACCACCCATTACATGTTGATACTAACAACCATATCTCACAAGTTGACAAGATCAACCATATTTTCCCTCTCCAAGTGATTGAGACCATATTAGAAAAAATATTTCTAAGAATTGTCTCAGTAAACCAAAAGATAAATATTTTTTCAATTAATCAGGAAATTAAAAATAGTGAAAATTTCAAAAAAAGGAAAAAAAAGCCATTCTTTTAATTTCATGCCTAATCAACATTTTAATCAACTTCAAAATTACCGAGTTAGGGTTAGGGATCTCAACATAATTCATATTTGTAACACAACAACAAATCAAAGGCATATAACACTATGATTTGGAACATACATATGATAACACTTCTATTAGCAACAATTGGCAATGGAATTTTTTGTACACAATCAAGTCTAAAATTACAATAACAATGTAACAATAACTTCCTCCAAATTGATATATACTAGTATGTTTGTCTATGTTTTGTAGATTTCTAAGTAAAATATTGGTAATCACTTATAGATTGTAGTCCTTTACTTGCACTCACCTAAATTTCATATTTGTTTAGTTGTGGTAGTTTGAATATGGGCAATTTGCACCCTATGGTGTGGTGATATGGGTATGCTACATTTCCTTGGATATTTTCTGGTTTGCAAAGGTTTGAATATTTCCTTTTGCACCTTTTTTATGGAAATCATGTTCAAATTAAGAGCTTCAAGCATCAAATTAACCAATTTTCTTAAAAAATCAAAATATGAAAAGCAAGTGATTGATTTTCAATGTCACTTCTATCATTCTTTTAATCTTTTGTTATCACTTGGAACTCGTCCAAGTTTCTTAAACCATGTGATGCAAAAAATACACTTGAAATTTGAGCCCAACTATGATATTTGTTGCCTCATCTAGAGAGGGAGTTAGTAGGATAGAGTCTACCATGTGCTTTGTGTTAGTTAGAAGTCTTGACATTTGTGCTTTGTGCAAGCTTACTACCTCCCTAAATTCTTTCATTTGATTGGTGATCCTGAGATGTTGATGTTGATGTTACTAGAATTATGTATGTATTCTTTCAATATATGAGTTTTGTGCCCTATTTTCATACTTTGTTGCATCATATGTCTTGGAGGTTTGTAAAATCTAATTCTCAAGATTATTCATTTGAATTTTCAAAGTCCTTGTAGAAGTGGGCCAACCCAAACAAAATTTATAAAGTGTATTGATATAGTTGCAAGTCTTTTCTCTATTATTGATATCCTTGTTTAGTGCTACCTATTATTTGGTACATTTTTCCTTCATTTGTGTGAATATTTCATGCTCATAAACGTTGTCTCCCTACTTTTGTTTATAGTGTATTTGCAATGACCTCCAATTTTTGTTCTAAAGGTAGAGAAGACTTTACAAATATGTGTGTAATGGGTTGTTGGATAAAATACAAGGTCTTTGTCATTGCTTCCTTGTTGGAAATATAATTAGTTAATACATCCTTTTGCATACTTTTCTCTAAAACATCTCCTAACTCAAATCTTTCCATAGGTGATATTTGTGCCAAATCCACCTACAACCCCAATGGTGTGGTATTCATAATGTTTGGTGATAGTGTAATGATGCAGAGAAGGGTAGAAGGTGTCAAAAAAATCTCAAATCAACAAACTTTACCACTTTGAAAGCCAAGTAACACATCAAGCAAAACAAACTTCTTCACAATTCTCACTATGCCTAGTAGGGCAACAAAAGAGGTTTTTTTGACACAATTCTCAAAAAAGACCTCAAACCCACAAAATAAAGACCATTTTGAGTACCCTTTATCCTCTTCAATAAAATATCTCAAAAGTAGAAGAGGTTTCTTTGGAACATGAGGTTCAAAATCTTGCTGCTACACTGGTCCAAAGGCCTAATTAGGCTTGCTCACCTAGGGGGTTATTGATTCTATATGCTCTAGGCCTCAATACTTTTCACCAACAATCCAAACACACCTTATATTTTCTTCCTAAGCTCACCAAATCAATTCCTAGACCTTTCCAATGATTCTTAATCAAACCCTAGCCCCTATGCTCCTCATTTACCCAACAAACTTGAGTTTCCAGCCTAGGGCATCACCCAACTTGCTCAAAACGTCATCCATTGCTCCTGCAACTTCACAAGATCAAAACCTACATATAAATCTTCCATTCCACCAAGCTAGAGAATTTTCTACTAGGTGGAATGGCTTTTACAACATTTTTATTAGATTCAATACCTTGGCTTAGGGTTTCAAGGTATTTGTAAACAAATTGCTCTAAAATGCTTCAAATTTGATGAATTCTCCTCAAACCAATTGGATCTGGAAGCTAACTCAATTTTTCATCACAAAAAATCAAACTCACATCATGAAGGTACAGTACAAACCCGTACAAAGTCTGAAAACAGAGCAAAATGCTGGAAAAATATAGGGAATTGGTAAAACTTTATTGCAAATCACTCCCAAAAGTTTTAAAAATCTTATTTTGGCATCCCAAAGCCTTTTCAACCTCCATACAATGGTTATAAAACCAACTTTCAAATGCCAACCGACTTCTACATCATTTTACAAAAGATGACTCTTCATATTCTCATTTTTTACATTTTTGCAACATGACAACTTTTGCAAGAATTGACAACATTTAACAATCTAACTACCTATCACTCCTAGTGACCAAAAATGACTTCCAAAAAATTAGACATGGTATTGAATGACCTTATTACAACCAAAAATTACTCAACAACATCAAATATTAAAACTTAACAACTTTTTGCATGAAGGCTTAGGTGCCCTGCACCATGTAACCATTGATTGAATCCTCTTTTGTTGTCATATGAATTCCTTAGTTCTATCCATGAGGTCCAATATTGGGGTTGGAAGTGGAGTAATCAGTTATTGGCCTTTAGATGCTTGTTCACTATTTTTGATTCAACAATGGCAGTGTCTCCCTTTTCTTTTTATGGTTGTTACTCCCCATTTTCACCTTGTTCACCTTTCATAGTATATAAAATATCCTTTTGTAGTAGGGCTTCTTGGTGTGATTTTCGTAGTTCCTTTTAAATTTCTATTTCAGTTCCCATCTTTACTTCCACATCTTGTATTCTTTCATCTCTTTTATTTTTTGCACCTTGTGTGCCTTGAAGTAGTTATTTTGTTGATATGTTTATCATGCTAGATTTTATTTCCATCTGATCCCCTAGTGTCTTTACTTCATTTGTAGCTAGTTATAGTGTAGGAACAATCTATTGATTTTTTTCTACCACTAAAATTTCATAAGTTTTCGTAGTGGCTTGTATGGTTTCTTCCTTTTGTTAGAAAAATATGTCTCAATCCCACAAGCTGAAACCTCTATTGGAGCCAAGTCGGTGTGACATATTCTATGTCTGGCTGACGAGCAGATTTGTAGCCTTATGTTTTGTACAGGTCGCTATGACCTTGCAGAAGTCTTGACGAATGGTTACACATTGGAGTCCTCAGTGTGACATGTTGTGTTTGGTGTGACCCCTTACCGCGTGGAGATCTCTAGCCGACAGGCCATTCATATCGGGTGTCGGGGAGACTCATAGCAACCAGGGGCTTCAGGGTGACTTGAACACTCGGGAAGAAGTCCCAGCAACAATGGAAGGTCTCACCGATGGGGAAACACTTGAGGTCTTCGCGGTGACTCAAAGACTTTGGTATGAAGTCTTGGCGACCGATGGAGAGTCTCGCCGATGATGAGGGGTCTTCGGTATAACTGTTGGTGAATGGTGGTCTCGAGGTAACTTGGAGATTTTGGTACGAACTCTCAGCGAGAGTGGTAAGTCTTGCTGACTGTTCGGTGCTTGATATACCATAAAGATCTTGATGAAACCTCTTGGTGACAGTTGAATGTCTTAGCGATAGATGGGTGCCGATGGAAATGCTAATGTTTCAGTATGACTTAGGACCTCGGTATGAAGTCTTGGTGAAAGTGATGAGTCTCGCCGACTGGTGGATGCACTTAGATTAACTTGAAGGCTCAGTGTGAGGTCCTGGCGAGAGCGGTATGTCCTACCGACAAAATGACTCTTCGGTGTGAATTTGGATATTGATATGTGGTCTCACCGAAGAGCAATAGTCTTGCTGAAAGGAAAACTGAAGTCGATGCAATGGGTGAACTCGATATAACCTCTTGTCGATTGTAAGGACTCTTGGCGATATCGAATGCTGACTGTGTTGGAATCGGGGAGACATGGTCAGTGTCTCACCGATATGCCAACACAGGTTGATTGTTTTTTGACCATTTGACTTTCCTATGTGGCGTCTCGTGGACCAATCAGAGAAGTCGAATGGGAGCCATTGGAAGACAGTTCATTGTGGTAGTTCTGAGAGGAAGCTTGACAGATAGGGGCGACATGGTTATACTCTGTGATTGTAGATGATGTCTGGTTAGATAATTCGAAGGATTGACAGATTGTTGTGTGGTTGTATAATCAGAGTGATTTCTATTCTGTAAATATTGTAACTTGAAGGTTGCTGTACAAGTTTGATCATTGTGAAAGTTGCTGAAATATGACATCAGAAAGATAAGTCTAATATTTGTATGTAATCTCCATTACTGTAATACAAAGTGATTTCTCTTGGTGTGGTGGGTTTTTCTCCCGTAAGGGTTTTCCCACGTATATCTAGTGTCCATATGTGTGTGTCAAATACTCTATTTCAGTAATCTCTTTCATGTGAATCTTAATTGGATTGTAATTGTAATTTTAAAAGGTATCTCTGCATTCTCCCCAGAGGTTTTTGACATTAGGAGAGTTGCTTCTGCATCTAATTTTCCTTACAAGGGGTATTAGAGCCTGGCCAGTTGTGTTATCCTCGTGGGTACGTTGGGTTTTTTGTGTCAATTTCCATTCAGTGGGAGTCTTGTAGAAGTTTTTCAATTTCTAATTACAGATTGAGATGGCTAGCACATTAGGAAAAATTGAAATAGAGAAGTTCAATGGCAGCAATTTTGAGTTGTGGAAACTCAAAATGGAGGATCTCTTAGTAGATCGTGATCTTTGGATTGCTGTGTCTGAAGTGAAACCTATAGGCATGAAGCAAGAAGATTGGGACCTTGCAGATAGAAAGTCTAAGGGGCTGATAAGGCTCTGTTTGGCAGACTGTGTTCTTCTCAATGTGCATGAAGAGAAGACTGCATCTTCCTTATGGAAGAGACTGGCATCTATTTATCAGGGGAAGTCCTTGGTGAATAAACTGTTCCTGAGGAAGAATTTGTATACTTTGAGAATACAGGAAGGAGGTTCTGTAGTTGATCATTTGAACACATTCAATATGTGGATTGCACAGTTAACATCTGTTGGTGTGAAGATTGATGAAGATGATCGCTGTATGCTGATATTGTGTTCTTTGCCAGATTCATGGGATCACCTAGTGATGGCTATTGGGAGTACAACATCTAGTTTCAAGATGGAATATGTTGTTGCTTCTTTGTTATCATAAGAAATGAGAAGGAAATCTTCTGAGATGGCGAAGGAGGCCCTTGCTGTTAGAGGAAGGTTGAAAGAGAGAGGAAAGAAGAAGGACAAGAAATCTAAATCAAAATTAGAGGGGAGATCAAAGCCTCCTGGAAAGAAGTCCAAGGTGGAATGCTGGAACTGTGGGAAACCTGGTCATGTCCGAAAGGATTGTAAAGAGGAGAAGAAGAAGAAGAAGAAGTATTCTTCTGACAATGATTCTTCTCACAGTGATGGAGACGCCTTCATTGCAGCCTTGGCTACACAGGCATCTGATGATGTCTAGTTGATTCATTCTGGAGCATGTTTCCACATGACATCTCATAGAGACTGGTTTATGAAGTATGGAGAATACAATGGTGGAAAGGTGCACTTGGCAAGTGATTCAACTTTAGAGATTGTTGGTCGTGGAAGAGTCAAAATCCAATTCCCCGATGGCAGAGTGAAGGGAATCAATAATGTAATGCATATACCAGGTCTGGCTTGAAACTTACTTTCTGTAAGTATGCTAAATGATATTGGAGTGCAAGTCACATTCTCTGGAAATGGCTACAAGATGACTAGAGGCTCAATGGTGCTAGCAAGGGTGCTCGTATTGGTACCTTGTACAAGCTGGATGCACATGTTGTTCAATGTAACAATGTCTCTATAAAGTCACAGAAGGCTACTCATGGAGGAAAAGAGGGAAATTTTCCTAATTGTGTAAACTCTATGGAAGTTAAACTTCTAGTAGAAAAGACTATGCTCTAGCATCATAGGCTAGGCCACATAGGAGAAAAAGGTTTAAAAACCTTGAAGAATAAAAACCTGGTTGAGGGGCTTGAAGATTGTAACCTTGAATTTGAATTCCGAACACTGTATATATGGAAAGCAGTGTTTCTTTTATTCCAGTCCTCATAAATCTTCCGGGTTTGATAGATTATATTCATTATGATGTATTTGGTCCAGTGAATGTTCCTTCTTTGTCTAAGTCAAGGTACTATGTATCGTTTATTGATGATTATTCAAGAAGAGCATTTGTTTATTTTTTGAAAAGTAAATTAGAAGTATTCAGATTTAAGGAATTTAAGAACCTTGTAGAAAATCAGACTGGAAGAAAAATAAAATGCTTAAGGACTATAATGGTGGTGAATTTTTTTGATGATTTCAAGAGGTATTGTAAAGACCATGGGATTAAAAGACATAAGACTACACCTTATACTCCACAGCAAAATGGAGTTGTAGAAAGGTTCAATAGAACAATGATGGAGAGAGCATGAAGTATGTTGAGTAGTGCTGGCTTGGAGGAGAAGTTCTAGGCTGAGGTTGTTGCTACTGCATGTTACTTGATTAATCGTTCTCCAAATTCTGCTCTTGTTGAGAAAACACCTTTGGAAGCGTGGTCTGGTAAGAAGCTCTCTTTAAGACATATTCATGTTTTTGGTTGTGAGGCATATGCTCATGTGCTGTATGAGAAAAGATCTAAGTTGGAGAACAAGGCTGTCAAATGTATTTTTATTGGCTATAGTACTGGCATAAAAGGATACAAGCTTTGGAATCCTAATATGGAGAAGGTTGTATACAATAGAAGTGTAATCTTTCGTGAGCTGAAGCCGTCTACCTTGGATCTGCAGTTAGAGACAAATTCAGAAAAAAATAAGGATGTAGTTGGAATTCCTCCTACACTAGAGAAAGAGGAATTCAAAATTCAAAATGTACCTGAAACTGAGGAGAGCTCAAGAAGTTCTAAAAGTTCTGAAGAAGAAGAAGAAGAACCTCAGCCTCAGCAAGTGAGGAGGTCAACCCGTGAAAGAAAACAACTTGATAGGTATGGGCTCTCTTTGATAGATTCTACTTGTTCCTATGCTTTAATTTATAGCACTGATGAGCCTAGGACTGTAAAGGAGGCATTTAGAATGTCTGATTCAGACTCTTGGTTGGAAGCCATGAATGAAGAAATGGCATCATTAGAAAAGAATGAAACTTGGAGTTTGGTGCCCTTGCCTAAAGGCAGAAAAGCTATGGGCTGTAAATGGGTATTTAAAAAGAAGATTGGTCTAAATGGCAGTGTGGAAAAATATAAGGCAAGGTTGGTTGCGAAGGGTTATTCCCAGGTAGAGGGAATTGATTATGGGGAAATTTTTTCTCTTGTAGCTAAGCTGACATCTATCATATTTCTTTTGTCACTTGTAGCAGTGTATGACTTAAAGGTCGAATAGATGGATGTGAAGACAACATTTCTTCATGGTGATCTTGAAGAAGAGATTTACATGTCCCAGCCTAAGCACTTTGTTGAAAAAGGTAAAGAGAAACTGGTTTGCAAGTTGAAAAAAGTCTTTGTATGGGTTAAAGCAGTCACTTAGAATGTGGTACAAGAAATTTGATACTTTTGTATTGTCTTTGGGATTTGTGAGATCAAAATATGATCATTGTATCTATTACAAAGCTGAAAGTGATCAAGTTCTTATTATTGCTCTCTATGTTGATGATATGTTGTTCATAGACAATAGTAAGTTGATGATTTCTGATCTTAAGTCTCAGTTGTCTGCTAAGTTCGAAATGAAAGATCTTGGTGCAACAAGGTATATTCTAGGGATGGAGATAACTAGGGACATGAATAGTAGAAAAATTTGGCTCAGTCAGAGTAAGTATATCAAGACTATTCTAGAGAGATTTTGCATGAATGATTGCAAGCAGCTAGTTGTTCCAGTCTTGCATGGAACAAAGCTATTTGTTGAAGACTGTCCAAAATCTCCTACTAAGATGGAGGACATGACCAGTGTACCCTATGCTAGTGCGGTTGGCAGTCTTATGTATGCAATGGTCTGTACAAGGCCAGACATTGCCCAAGAAGTGGGAGTTCTTAGTCAGTTTATGGCTAATCCTGGAAGGACACATTGGGATGCTATGAAAAGAGTTTTCAGATATTTGAAGGGCACTTCAGATTTTGCTTTGTGTTACCATGGGAACTTGTTTGAATCATAGAGGATTCTCAGTATTCGAGGCTATGTGGATTTTGACTGGGCAGGGGACATTGACAGTAGGAGGTCCACCAGTGGATACATTTTCATGTTGAATGGTGGTACAGTGAGTTGGATGAGTAAGCGGCAGGCTGTAGTCGCTTTGTCCACTACAGAGGCTAAATACATGGCAGCTACTCATGCTTGTAAAGAAGCAGTTTGGTTAAAACTTTTGTGTTCTAACATTGGTTTTGATGCAGGGCAAATAACTATTTTCTATGACAGTCAGAGTGCAATTTGTCTAGCAGAGAATCCTACTTTCCATGCCAGGATGAAACATATAGATGTACAGTACCACTTTGTACGAGATATGGTGGAGGATGGAAAGGTCAATTTGGAAAAAATTGATACTCTAGAGAATGTTGTAGATGCATTGATGAAGCCAGTGAGCACAGACAAGTTCAGGTGGCGTGCCAGTTCAATGGGATTTAGTGCCCATGATTTTAATTAAGTTTTGTTGTGCTCTGGAGGTGCCTGTGTGATCTTTGTCAAGTGGGAGACTGTTAGAAAAATATGTCTCAATCCCACAGGCTGAAACTTCTATTGGAGCCAAATCAGTGTGACATATTCTATGTTTGGCCGACGATCATATTTGTAGCCTTATGTTTTGTATAGGTCGTTGTGACCTTGCAGAAGTCTTGCTGAATGGTTACACATTGGAGTCTTTAGTGTGACATGTTGTGTTTGGTGTGACCTCTTACCTCGTGGAGATCTCTGGCCGATAGGCCATTCATATCGGGCGTCGGGAAGACTCATAGTGACCGGGGGCTTCGGGGTGACTTGAACACTCGGGAAGAAGTCCCAGGGATAATGGAAGGTCTCGCCGACGAGGAAACACTTGGGGTCTTCACGGTGACTCAAAGACTTCGGTATGAAGTCTTGGTGACCGATGGAGAGTCTCGCCGATGATAAGGGGTCTTCGGTATAACTCTTGGTGAATGGTGGTCTCGGGGTAACTTGGAGATTTCGGTAAGAACTCTTAGCGAGAGTGGTAAGTCTTGCCGACCGTTCGGTGCTCGATATAACATAAAGATCTTGATGAAACCTATTGGTGACAGTTGAATGTCTTAGCGATAGATGGGTGCCAATAGAAATCCTAATGTTTCAGTATGATTTAGGACCTTGGTATGAAGTCCTGGCAAAAGCGATGAGTCTCGCCGACTGGTGGATGCACTCAGATTAACTTGAAGGCTCGGTGTGAGGTCCTGGAGAGAGCGGTATATCCTACCGACAGAATGACTCTTTGGTGTGACTTTGGATATCGATATGTGGTCTCACCGAAGAGCGATAGTCTTGCCGAAAGGAAAAATGAAGTCGATGCAATGGGTGAACTCGATATAACCTCTTGTCAATTGTAAGGACTCTTGGTGATATTGAATGCTGACTATGTTGGCATCGGGGAGACATGGTCAGTGTCTCACTTATATGCCAACACAGCTTGATTTCCTTTTGACCATTTGACTTTCCTATGTGGGATCTCGTGGACCAATCAGAGAAGCTGAATGGGAACCGTTGGAAGACAATTCATTGTGGCAGTTTTGAGAGGAAGCTCCATAGACATGGGTGACATGGTTATACTCTGTGATTGCAGATGATGTCTAGTTAGATGATTCGAAGGATCGATGGATTGTTCTGTGGTTGTATAATCAGAGTGATTTCTATTCTGTAAAGATTGTAACTTGAAGGTTCCTGTACAAGTTTGATCATTGTGAAAGCTGCTGAAATATGACATGAGAAAGATAAGTCTGATATTTGTATGTAATCTCCATTACTATAATACAAAGTGATTTCTCTTGGTGTGGTGGTTTTTTCTCTCGTAAGGGTTTTCCCACATATATCTGGTGTCCATATGTGTGTGTCAAATACTCTGTTTCAGTAATCTCTTTCATGTGCATCTTAATTGGACTGTAATTGTAATTTTAAAAGGTATCTCTTCATTCTTCCCTGAGGTTTTTGACGTTAGGAGAGTTGCTTCCACATCTAATTTTCCTTACACCTTTAAGTGCTATTTTGCCTCTTTTGTTTGAGATAAGAGTGCATCTTCCCTTTGCTGATTACAACTCTCTTTCTTCCTGATTTCGTTTTTCCATGTTTGTGGGAAATTATTGGTTAATTCTATTATTGAGTATGGACTTGCAGAAATGTAGTTCAATATTGCTTGAAAAAATTATTTTCTATTGGCCTTAGATGTTGTTAAATATATTTGTGCTATTTCCATGGGTTTTCCTAGAATCAAGAGTGTTCTAGAAATGATATGTGAGTTTATTTCTTATATCTTCTCCTTACCTAGTTGGCCCTTTGTGGACCTTTGTAGTCTATCTAATTTTCTTTTCTTACTAATCTTGGCTGATGCTTGCTCTTCTTCTTTCTCCTCTTCCTCAGATAATTCAACTAATGGGTGTTATCTTTGTTTTTCTTTGGATGTTCATTGTGATGGGTCAAATTTTTCCTTCTACTTGCACTCATTTAGAGTAGTGCTTTGGTGGTAGGATTTGGAGGTGATTTTGGTGGATCTTCCCTTGTTTTCTCCTTTTGCAATCGTGTTATGAATATTTTTCTCTTTACATTGTATTCCAGTGATTTCTTTCGCAATTGTTCTTCTTCCAGTGTCTATTTTTTTTAAATTCTATTTTATCACTTGGAACTCATCCAAGTTTCTTAAACCATGTGATGAAATCAACACAACATATATTTTATTTTCATCCTTGGCCAATGGTGTCAACACTTTTAACTAGAGATAGTAGGCTTCTAATTGCACTCTTTCTACTAGATGTTGAAATATTTAACTTGTTGCAAGCATCCCATAATAGGCAACATGCATCCCAATTTTGTAAGCTCTCAATATACTCCTTTGATTAATAATTTTACTTGCAATGTCTAGAGTTAACTTTTCATCTTGGACCTAATAATAGTCTTAATTTTTTTTCTGTTGTTTTCATTTTTTCATGTACAACATCATAGTGTTTCATGGACCTTGTTTCATCTTCCCATATAGCATTGGAAATTAAGATGTCATGTAGGCATACAATCACACAACTATCTATGATATCCCTTAGCAAATAATTTATAAGTCTCATAAAAGGAGCTAGTGCATTACACAAATCAGAAGGAGGAATTGAAAATTCATAAAGTCCTTGCTTAGTTTTAAATGTAGTCTTCCATGTATCTTCTTTTTCATGTGCACTTGATGATAACTTAATTTAAGATACAACTTAGTAGAATATTATGCACGTTAAAGTTGGTATAACAATTAGTTTATCCTTGGAAGAGGAAATCTATTTTTAATGGTGATTTTAGTTCTTGGTAATCAATACAAAGCCTCCAAGAACCATCTTTCTTTTCTATCATCACAATCGATGAACCACAAGGTGGAGTACTAGGGTATTGTTCACAATAGTTCAAGGGTAAGGTGGAGTAGGCATATTGTTCACATTACCCATGGTTGTATAGTTATATTTATTTTCATGTGTTATTGTAGGATCATATTATCTACCCTATTTTCTAGCTACTCTTGGATCACATTACTAGTCTAGATTCATGTGCAATTCATTTGAATTTTTTTTCTTTGACAGAGGGAAGTTTATGGATCAATTTTCCTTGTGGTAACGGGCCATGATTTGGTATGCAAGCCTTGTCTTGCATTGATTTTCTATAATGGCACAATTTATGTAGTTTCTCTTTGCTATATGTCTATGTTGGATGTGAGTTTCCCTTATTTGTTTTTTCATTGTGTATCTATGTTTTATTCATGTGTATACTTTCATATGCATTTTTTTGTTTTACTGTGTTCATTCCCTACTCATTTTATTTTTTGATCTGTCACCTAGAGTTCATGGATTCTTGTAATGTCAACAAGTGATCATCATCCCCAACTAGAGCCTATGTTGGCACTATCTTTAGTTCTCCATCTCATGCAGACTTAAATTTGTATGGCAGTTTTCCACTTGTTGCCAAATTGCAATGGCAGACTCAATCTTCTACCTATACAAAAATGTGCTTCTTATAGTATCCTATTGAAAAGTTTCATGTGGCTAGGTTATTCCAATATTGGGATCAAATTAGGGACATAGTCGTATTCATGCAAAACCTATATGTTAATAGGCCTAGTAAAAAACTTGAACAAAATCAAATGGAGTTAGCACAATTCAATAGGGAGGCTAGCATGCATGTTTTTAGTATGGTAGCATGGTTTCTAGGACATGATAATGACTTAATAGTAGGGCCTGAACATTTGGCAGTGCTAAAAATGTTGTAGAGAATAAAAAATGAAAACCCTTTGAGATTTTACTTCACCACATTGCTAGAAGAGCATATGCATTCATAGTTGGCAGATTTTTTGCCAATAAAAAAATTTAGATACTGATACCTCTTAATATATATAATTTTGCATCAATACTACCACCTATATCTACACTTGCAACCTAAAATGTGTCACACACTAGAATGTTATGATCCAATAATTGTGTGGATTACATGCCTTCACAAGGCCTCCTGTTATTACATGTTCATTGAACAATTGTTTCAGCCAACAATCACCTTGCTTACATGAGAATATCTTTTGAGACTTAGAGAGTCTTGAATACTTTTTAAGAATACTAAGAAAGGTGATTGGTTCTTTACCAAAGATAGCACAACCATTAGATTATATGGATTCACGGGAAAATTATACAAGCTCCCTAAATATGTTGCACCCAAATACCTTTCCCTTAAATATTTAAGACAACTAGACATGATTGACATGGGTTATGAGAATGGAAGTGGGAGATCAGCTTATTAGTCTCTTCCTCAACCATACAAGTATATAATATGCTTTCCTTATTTTATAATTTCAAGGCTTGATGAAAACTTGAGTAGGATTTATTTCATTTACTAAGGAAAAGGATGTGATATAAAATCACAGGCTCCATTCTTTTATAAACCTTTTCTAGACACAAAACCAAGCCCCACCTTTGTCGAGTTGTTCAATGCAGCCAATCGCACTATTCTCCATTCTATAAACACTCTCAAAACCTTATAAAATCATGGTGTTCATTTGATCTACACAATCTATGGTTGTTGAGTGTTTAGAAAAGACCATTGGCTTTATATTTTATCCACAACAATACCTTTGGTTGTAACTAAAAACTAGAATCTCATCTTGATAAACAATGACACAAATATCTATGTAAGTGTCATAAAAGTAGTTGGTGAATTACATGAATTGATAAAATACTTGTCTGAAAGTACTTGTTTCAGGATTTTAGCCATAGCAACAAGGTAGTGAACTATTTTAGGAAATTCTTTGGTAGACATGTATGAAAAATGTGGTAGCATAGACAAGGTAGTGAACTTTTGAAAAAAAATCCTCAAAGAAATGTGGTCTCATGGTGATGGAATGCCATGACAAGAGAATTTCTATGGATTGTCATGAAATTCCATCACCATGAGACCACATTTCTTTGAGGCATTTTTTCAACCGGTTCACTTCCTATCTATGTTATTGCTTACTATTATGCTTTGATAGATTTTTTCAAAGCATCCATAGCTTGTTTGAAAGTACTTGTTTTAGGCTTTTAGCCATAGCTGCAAGGAAGTGAGATGTTTGATAAAATGCTTTGGTAGAAATGTATGGAAAATGTGGTAGCATAGACAAGGCAGTGAATTGTTTGGAAAAATTCCTCCAAGAAATGTGGTGTCATGGTGATGGAATTCCATGACAATCCATAGCAATTTTCTTGTCATGGCATTTCATCAACATGAGACCACATTTGTTTGAGTCATTTTTTTCAAACAATTCATTGCCTTGTCTATGTCATTGCTTACTATTATGCTTTGAAATATTTTTTCCAAGCATCCATAGCTTGTTCGAAAGCACCTATTTTAGGATTTTAGCCATAGCAGTAAGGAAATGAAATGTTTGATAAAACGCTTTGATAGACATGTGTGAAAAATGTGGTAGCATAAAAAAGGAAGTGAATTATTTGAAAAAATCCCTCAAAGAAATGAGGTCTCGTGGTGATGGAATGCCATGACAATCAAAAGAAATTTGATTGTCATGGAATTCCATCACCATGAGATCACATTTATTTGAGGCATTTTTTCAAATAGTTCACTTCCTTGTCTATGGCTTGTCATGGCATTCCATCACCATATTTATTTGACGCATTTTTTCAAATAGTTCACTGCCTTGTCTATGCTATTGCTTACTATTATGCTTTGATATATTTTTTCCAAGCATCCATAGCTTGTTTGAAAGCACTTGTTTTAGGATTTTAGCCATAGCAACAAGGTAGTGAACTATTTGATAAAATGCTTTGGTAGACATGTATGAAAAATGTGGTAGCATAGACAAGGAAGTGAATTGTTTGAAAAAATGCCTCAAATAAATGTGGTCTCATAGAATTCCATGACAAGCAAATGCAATTGGCAGCTGCTCCTAGTTATTAGTTATGCAATGCGAAGTAATTGCATAACTGCTTAGGTTGACTTTGTAAAAACTATATTGTAATTTAAAATTTATCATCTATCAGCATCTAGTTATTATTTATGCAATGTGAAGTAAATATTTTAGTTTGAAAGATGTGCAATGCAATGTAATCAACGATATGAATATAAACTACAAAAATCTTTTTTTAACAATTCATTAGTTAAACTATTTATTTCATTTCCATCCCTTATCTTATCTAGGTCAGATCAAAGATAATAACCTATCCTCAATAAATTTGGGTGTTTCCATTGGCAACCCCACTCAATTCAACCATTTATCACTAGAGTGTGCATGAACAATTCATTGCAAAATAGATTAGAGTGTACTTCAGGGTTTGTGATAATCATAGTACCAATTCATGCAATACTGCATCATCCCCTCTCTATGACAGTCGCTAATGAGCTCAAACCAACATATCCCTTCGGGATAACTGCATTCATAGTGACTTGATGAGTAACCTTTGATCTTGATGAATATCCATTTACTACCCTTACTCAAGCAAGTTTATGGCTGTCATAATGTGACATCCTTTAGTTTTGATGTATGTGATGACAAAAAAATTGTGTTGTTGATAGTTCTATGAGTTTAAATATAAAGATATAGGTGTGATGATTGTCCTTTTGTATAGTTATGTCAGATATTGTGGCTTTTATGATGTCTCAATAACCTTATGCCAATCCTTTTTGGGTCTATTACTATCCTTAGGTAAGACAATAATTCCTTGTTTGCTTGATTGTAATTAATTTGTCATATAATTATTCTTTCTTGGTATATATGGAAATTTTCCATGATAGGTTGTTGAACCTTTTGTTGTTGATATATGATTGAGATAATAAATTTAACATTCTTGGAATTGAATTGCTTTGAAGAACCTATCAAATTGTATCATCCAAATATACATTATGGTTTTTCTTTAACTTGAGGTCACAATCCATCATTCAAATTGTTGCATTTATTGGCATGGTCTTCCTAGGTCTGATCACTAGCAGCTTCCATATTCAAAAATTCCCAACCACCATCTTCAATAAATTTATCTAGATCATCAGTAATAGTCTTCAAAACTGGTCTCCAGTTCAAGTTCATTCTGCTTTCATAATACTTTATATCCATGGAGTTCAACCATTCATTGATGCCATCAAGCAAAGATTGATGAATGGCATCAATGCAAAGTACATCCTGCTTGAATTCTTTGAAAACAATAGCCATAACAAATGAATTTTTCCAAAGTCCTACTATCTCAAGGTTAACAATCTCAATCTAACTAATATTGATTACTAAGAAAGGTAATTCCACCAACTCTACCAAACAATTTACCATAGGAACAATAAAAGCAGATGCTTTGAAAGGAACTTCGTGAAAAACAAGCTCTCTAAATGGTATATCAAACTCTAGTTCAAAATTTTTTAGATGAGGCTACCCCCATAGCTCTATTACTCACTTGAAAAATCCTTGAAACTCTGCATTGATTTTATTTTTCATGTCCCTCTCTTGTTGTTCTTCCTCAATTTCATCAGGATCATGCATTGACCTTCTTGCCCTTCCTAAAGTTTGGACCACTTGCATTACATCCACATAAAACTAGACATGTTTGTTCTTCTTGGTTCACACCATGATATGGTTATGCAAATGAAAATGAAGCAAAGTAATCATCTCCTTCTCTGCTAGTTCGAAGAATGCATGCTTAATGTTTTGATACATGACATCAGCTCTCTCTTCTTCTCTCATGGTTGAATACCAAAATCCATTATGGTGGGCCTTCAGAGTTCTAGTCATCTTCCTCTTCTACCAAATGCTCGCATATTTTACAAATGTTTATTAGAATTGTTGCATGTTTTACATAATTGGAATGACATATTAGCTGTAACTTTTTGAAATTTTATTATGGTATGTGCATTTTGATATGATGTTATATGATTATGTGCACTTTGATATGATTATTGCATGAAATAAATAATAACTTTTCATTTAATTTTTTTTTTGCAGAACACAAATCTTCCAGAAGATCAAGATGATCCACATGATATAGATCCAAAATATGTTGGTTCTAGTACAAATCACATGGAAGGGGATGATGATGATGTAGATACAAAAGACACTGAGACCGATGACGATGATGATCATGATGATGAGGTAGTTGTTGGTAGTAGCCAGTGATATTCATGATCATATAGAATGCATCATGGATCACTACTGATATATTGTTATGATGCCTCTTTTCATGGTTACTATCATATGTATCATTTTCACAGCCTGTAGTACCATATTATTGAGTTGTATCATTTTGACATGTATCATTTTGACATGTATCATTTTGACTTATATCATTTTGACATGCATCATCTTGACTTGTATCATTTTGAGTTACATGATTTATCATTTGGACTTATATCATTTGTACATGTATCATTTTGACTTATGTCGATTGTTGGACATGTATCATTTTGGCATATTATTGATCTACTGTCATATTTGACTTTCACTTGTTTTAGTTATATATGATGATGATCTTATCAGTATTGACTTGTCAATTTACTTATATATATTGAAAGTGGTTGATGATTTTTGGATGGATATTTATTACGTATGATGATTTTTATTTACTGCTCAAGATGGATGTTGTCAAATTCAATTAAATTATAGATATTTGACTCACTTTTTTAAATTATAGATGATGATCATGTTATAATAATTATCTTGTTATTTAGTCATATGAGTTAAATAATTAAATTAATTACTCTATAATCATATGAGTTATTTAAGAGGAATGATATATTTAACTAATTAAATTGAAATAAAACATATTAAATTAATAAATGGAAGCAAAACAAGAAGCATTTTTAGAAGCAAAAATGGAAGCAATAATGGAATCCAAACTAGAAGCAATCTTGGAAGGAAAACTTAGAATTATCTAGGAAGCAAAAAAAGAAGCAACAAAAGACACAAAAATGGAAGCAAAGCTAGATGCAACAAGCGATGTTATATCAGAAGCAAAATTGGAAGCAAAATTAGAAACAAAATTGGAAGCAAAATAGGAAGAAAAACTAGAAGCAAAACTGGAAGCAAAAATGGAAGTAAAATTGGAAGCAAAATTGGAAGCAAAACTAGAAGAAAAACTGGAAGCAAAATTGGAAGCAAACCTAGAAGCAACACTGGAAGAAACCTGGAGGCAACACTGGAAGAAAAACTAGAAGAAAACCTGGAAGCAACACATGAAGCAAAACTGGAAGCAAACTTGGTATAAAAAATGGAAGCAAAACTAGAAGCAAACTTGGAAGAAAACTTGGAAGCAACACAAGAAGCAAAACCGAAAGAAAAATTGAAAGAAAACCTAGAAGAAAAACTAGAAGAAAAACTGGAAGCAAACCTGGAAGCAACACTAGAAGCAAACTTGGAAGCAACACTGGAAGCCAAATTGGAAGAAAACCTGGAAGCAACTCAAGAAGGAAAACCTGAAGCAAACCTGGAAGAAAAACTGGAAGCAAACCTAGAAGCAACACAAGAAGCAAAACCAGAAGCAAAATTGGAAGCAAAATTGGAAGCTTCAAAAGTCGGTGCTAAATCTAGTGCTAAATCCAGTGCCAAAGTGAAATGCAGCTTGGCGCTAAGTTTTTCGCTGATAGAAGTGGCCAATTCATGAACTCAAAATGCACTAAAATTTGATGTTATTTTAGGTGCTAATTAGTTGTTTAGTTGTAGTGTTTGTAGGTCTTCAAGCTCACTTTTTGTCGAAGATCTCACATTGCAAAGGGTTGATTATGGATTCCTATGGAGAATCATGGAGAAATCTAGGTTGAGGAGATGCAACTAGCCATCAAATCAAGCCTAAGGACTTATTTTCAAAGTGATTCCATCTTCCATTTTCTCTCTATCTTTAGATTAAGGAAGGTTTGCATGTCATTAAGATTCATTTCTAATGTGACTTAGTGTCTCTTGGAATGAGTCTTTCATTATTCTAAATTCATTTGTGCATCTTATTCTTGCATGATATAATAGGGTTGCATCTTGCTTCAGATTTCCTAGTCTTAGACACACTTAGGGATATAGTTTTATGTAGATTTTATTATCTCTTTCAAGGTTTAAATACCAACTAGGGGTTTGACCAAGGAAAATCCCCATTAGAAACCAAATTATATTATGTTTTGTAGGTGTATTTACAGAATTGGATATGGGTTTCAGTTGGAGAACAATGTGGAGACCAAGGGTTTCTATTTCCACTTTCATAGTTTTAGGAAAGCCAAAGTGGACTGTCACCAACAATGGCGACTTAGTCCCAATGCACATGTTTTTTAGAAGTTTTTGTAGATCTAGATACCCATTTGGCTGAAACAAACTCCATAGCAGTTTTCTAGATCTAGGACTAAGTCATCCAGCTTGGCGTAAGTGTCCCAATTGGCCAGAAAATTAGATTTTTCCAGAATTTTAGAGACATTTGAAGTCTTCATTCTGGCCTTTGTCATTTTCCAGGTGCACTCTTTCTATTTAACTTATTTATCTTGTTCCATATTGCATTCAATCTATACTCTTACATATCATATTGTATTTTCAATCATTTTATATTTTATTAGTTTTGCATTAGTGATCAATATCTTTTATCAATTCATTGCATTTTGGAGATTACATATAGAAATATTTCATAAAATTTTCATTATTCTTGAGTGGGTACATTGCAATTTTTGGCATACCTTTCTCCTTTTAGGTGAAAAATCCTAGAAGTGTTAGAGAGCCTTGTGGTGCCAAAATATTTATCCACATTTTGGTGAACCCAACTTTAGAAAATTTTACATTTTATTTCAAGTGCATTTACATCCTAGGAAAAGCTTGCATCAATAGTGCATTAGGTTTTGCATTGTTTTGCATTTTAGGGTTTTCAAATTTGCATTACTGAAAAGCTCATTTAAGCTTGCATTCTTGCACCTTATTTCCTTCACCAATAGTATAATTTTGCATCTTCACTTTAGATTTGCATTGTATAGTATAGATCACATATGCATCCAACAAAAAAATTAGAAAAACTTTAAAAATACCTCTACTGGGACTAATTCGCCACCTTGGGGGACTTAGTCCCATTACACATTTTGCATCAGCATTTTCAAAATTCAGTTTTCTAGTTTCTTAAGTTACTGTTTGTTCCAGTTACTTTTCTGTTTCAGTTTAGTTATCTTCTGTTACATTCAAATCATTAGTATTAGCATCATTTACTCTAATGGAAATTATGGATAGCATTAGATTTTTACAATTTTCATTTTCAACATTAGTTTCTAGTTCATTTAGATTAGATTCATCAAAAAATGCAAACAAAAACCTCAAAACATCAAATGAAACAATAAAAACAATGATTCACTTTAGAAAAACTATCTCATCCAAGCCTCTTAGTAGCGATGATTTAGATGTGTTAGATGAAGCTCTTCAAGAATTCCTCTCACTAAAATCATCCACTAAGGCTTGCCATGAGAAACCTAAACCACTAACAAAATATGTTAATGTGATTCAACCTCATCTCATTCTTTACCCACCTTTGCATAAACCTCAACCTCCCAATAAACCCGAGTTTACCCTTTACCCACCTAAACATGATGTCTTGCAACAACCAAGTCATAATACTAATGCTCACACATACAATACTTGAAATAATCCACAACCACAAAAACCAACCCCAACCTCCTTACCTTTGCCAAATCTTATGATGCATAGTGCTCCTCGATTAACTTCACATATGAAGGTGTATGATCTTGTTGAGAAACTTAAGAAAATTCATGCCAAGATTTCCCTTTGGGAACTCATTCAGAATTCACCAAATTATCATACCATACTTGAAACTACATTGCAACAAATAGCAGTTCCTCTTGGTACAAATGAAAAAGATGTGGCAACTCTAATACAAGGAATGAATATAGTTAATGTAGAAATTATTGTTGTATGGTATCACAACACACCCCAAGACTGTAAGACTTGGGGACCCAAGTGAAAATTTAACTCTTATGGCATGAGCTATCAAGTTGAAAAGATCACCAGAGGTAAAGAGCAAAGAGAAATCTTTAATACAAGAGTACTTTGTAATGTAGTGTTTCGGGTACCAAATACCGCGAACTGGGAATATTTGAAAAGGTGTAAAAGGCAATGCAAAGGTAAGAAGAGTGTTCTGGTCTGGTATGTCAAGGTCCAGTAAGATGGAAGTTCCAGTAAAACTGGAGTCCATGGAAAGTTCATGGGTAAATCTAAATACCAGCTACCAGGTACCGAGTAGTGATGTAAAGTGAAATTTTAAGGTTTTATGGTTATCCAATGAGTCCAATAGTTTGGTAGTCCGATATATACAAGATAATCATGCAAGAATTTATGATATGTTTGAAAGTGTGTTAGTTATGTGAAATTTATATAATAACATTTGAATAATGGTTTTATTTACATGAGATGTTTATAAATGTGTTTTTTTAAAAGGGATTTAATAAGTGGAATTTGTGATTGCAAGAGATGCAAAGTTTAGGTATGGAAGGTCAAGAAAATAAAATTTGCAAAAAGATCTGATGGTGTTACCAAGTTCAACAATACACTTTGAAAGCTCATGCTGGGAAAGAGTTCGTTGCGAAGACACACTGGATACGGGGAAACCATAACTCTGGAGTTTAGGCATGCAGCGAAAGAGTGTATCCATTTCAGGGATCGATCATTCCCGGAATGTTCAAATCGAGGAGGAACCTGAATGTAGGAATGAAAATTCCACCTGATCATTCTGAATGTATGGGAAGTTCCTACATTTTGTTTGAGCAGTTTTGTTTGGTTCCAAGAAGGAACCCTAAAAGACAAAGGATTAAAGCTTGAAGCGCTTCAATGTGTAATCAGAGTTGAACTTTATTGACTTCAATTGTAATTCTCTTACCAGTCACTAATTCCACATGCATTGATGTGATTTGTATTATCCTATCAGTGCATTCTATAAAAGGCCAAAGGATCTTTCTTTTTAAGTTAAGTTGAGAATTTGTGGATTCCGGAAGAGCCAAAACTTCTCTAAGTTTTGTTCTCTTTTCCTGTTTTCTGAATCATTCCGGTCTAAAAACTTGTATGCGTGTAGATATTAATCAATATTGAATACAATTTGATAGCTACCTATCTCATGAATCTTTGTAGCTGGTTTTGTTAGTTCATCCAAACAAGACTGTGTGTTGCGTCGTTTAAGGGTGCATGCAGAACCTACTAAGTGTCTAAACTAAAACCCCTCTCTTTAAAAGCTTGCACCATTTTATATGTAGTTGTGAATAATTTTGGTGAAGTATTAAGCAGTTTGCTTCGATTTGGTTAATTCATTGGGGGCATGCATGGAGAATAACTGGGATAAATTTTAATTTTTAGTATTTTTTATGCTTTCTTTTAGAATAGATGTTTAAATTCTAGAAAATGTTTCAAAAAATAGATGAATGAATGGAAATTTATTGAAAATTATTTTTTTTCTTATGAAATTGTTGAATTCTTAAAGCTAAATCTACTTAAGTGATAACAAAATTGTTGATATTCATGAAATATTATTTCAAATCTTTTGATTTCATGGTATTATTTTGTGATCTAACTGAAATTCAATGGTTAATACATATGATTTCAAACAACCATATTCCCTTTGAGATTAACAACAATATCACATAATACCCTGAAGTGAACCTAGTACTTTCAAGACTTGACTATCGAAGACTTGGGATTGAACTAAGCCAACCTTTATCCTATCATATGGATCTTGTGGGGTTGTCTTTGGTTACGTCTTTCAACAAGATAGGCTCTTTGTGGGTTGTCTGTGAAGAATTTATTTTCTCTATTTGTGCGAGTAACATTGCCATCAACATGAATTGGCGCTAGAAGGATGGTGTATTTTTGAATTTTGTATTAGTCCTAATTTTAAGGGAGAAAACTTGTAAATCAAATGTGGAGTGCAAGTTGTTGTTTCAATATGGAAGTTGAGAAACTTTGGAAAACTTTTAACCCGAGGTTACTTCCTTTGAGTTTATTCACCTTTGGTAGTGTCACCGAGTGTAGAATTCATGATGCAACTAATCATGGTGAACTTGATTATGAAATTGTTTTAACTAGGGTAAGTTTGGACATGAGTAAAGTGATTCCATTAATAGAAAAAGTTCTAACTACTAGAAGAAAGGAACTATTAACAAGAAAAGTGTGTAACCCTAGAAAAATTGGAAATATTAAAAAATCATCTAATACATCAAGAGAGTTTGATAATTGTAATTATTAAAAAGAAAATCCTAACGTTTTGCAAGAAAATAAGTGAGAATGTTGAGATTCAGAGAGATCGCATCGGAAATGAGGAAATGGTATTGGTGAGTTATCATTCTCCTTATACGTGGAAAATGCAAATGAGGAAAATGAGCAAGAAAATAAAGTGAGAGATGTGTGTATTTTGTTCCAAGTTGAAAATTCACAAGATAAAAAGGAAATTTCCCTGATTTTATGCAAGATACAGAGTATCAAACTTTTACTTTTTCTTTCTCTGATAACAATATAAATTGTGATATATCTTGGTCTAACAAAGTGCAAAGTGAAGACAAGACCAAAGACACAAAGTTTTTTGGAGGAGAAAGTTGAGAAATGGACATATTTGTTCATGGAAATGAACAAAGTACAAAGAAAAACCATGAACCAAGGCAGAAGAAGGTAGACTATGGTCACATCAGATGAAGTGTGTGCAATTGACATTTAATGAGGTCATTTTCATACATATGAGCCAAGTTATCGGTAAGTACACTTTGGAATTTATGATTATTAAATGCAGAAAATTTAGAAGAATTCATTATTACAGTAGAGTTGTTGAAATCTTAAGGATAAACCTATTGTAATTCGTACCAAAACAACACTAGAAATAGTCATTGAAATTAAAATATATTATTTTGTTAGGGTTATTCATTTGTTAAATGATAGGTTTGGTTAGTTAGGGTTAGTTTTTTTTTTCTTTTCTTTTCTTTTTGTTTGGCCTCTACTTTAGCAAATTCTGCTTAACTTATCTTACACATGAGAATTAATCCAAACATTTGTAAAATTATGTTGTGAAATGAAAATGATAAAACCATGCATAGTAAATACACACTTTAAGATGTACTACAAAGCTATATATATATATATATCTGTGTGTGTGTGTGTATCACATATATATAGAAGTATCAAAATTCTTGCTTCAAAAGATTAAAAAAGTCAAAAAAGAGTAAGTCGAACTGCAGGTAGTAGTATCCATTTAGTCGATATGGGATGCCTCATCTATTAGGGCCAAATACCCTATGTAGGAAAGTTCTCGGTGAACTTCAAAGTCATGAATATGGAGGTCAGTGAGGAAAGGCCAGAGTGGAACCACTTCCTCGTGTTCCAAGAACTGAGGAATATCATCCATGGAAGGGATTCCGATGGTCCGGTGTGCAACACACAAAATAGTATCCAGATTCTCCAAATATTCAGGCCTTACTATCAAATTGGCAGATGAGCGAACATACTTTATAGGAAGCCCAATATCCAGAAGTGATGCTACAAAATGAGAAGCCACGTCAGAGTAAAAGAGAAAGTAGCAGCTGGATTCTACATACTTTTCCCCAAGATCTACACACAAATCTGGTACAGTGAAACTGGAAGTCCGAATGAAGAAAACCTTTTCAAGCCTTTGTAGTGTGATACTTCCTAAGAAAGCATTATGGCGAAAAGAATAGGACAAGAAAATTGGAGTATCCATAACCTAGAAGCAAGCAATAACTTGTAGATAAAGAAATGAAAAATAACAAAAAATCTAAGCAAAAATGTGAAGAATTTGAGGGGTATGTGTAGGATCATCATGGAAAAAAAGGCCCTTAAGTGGCAAAAAATTCAAAAAAATCAGAGTTAGGCAACTTGACGTAAAAATTTGAATAAGTTATCTATATTATTTCAAAAATATGTAAGAATAGAATCTATAGAAAATTGAATGTAGTTTCTAAACAACTAGGTTTATTTATTTTTAAAAATCTATTTGGTGAAAATTGAAATTTCAATGTAGTAGTACTTAAATTTCAGGGGAAAAAATAAGAAGTAGGTGTCTATCCGACCATCCTAACCACAATAAAATGCTAATATTTTTTATAAGATTTTAGAAATAAGTAGAGGACTAATGTCGGATGTGATGCATATTTTTTTGTAATTTTTTTCCAAGTAAATAATTAATTATGAATTTTTATTACAACTTTTTTAAAAAATATAAAAACTCATATGTCTAACCAACTTAACTTGGTCAAAACTTCATGAAATTCAATTTTTCTTTTTTTAATCCTATAGTATGTGAAGCATAGAATGTGATGCATGTTTTGGATTCAAAAAATGTGATACCGTTTGAAATCTATAGTTTTTTTTTAATCAACCTATTAATCAACACGTTAGTTGTAATTCAAATAGAAAATGAATAATAATAATTTATTAAATTCAAAGTAAAGAATAATTTATATTGGTGGAAAGCTGAGAATCTCCTTTAAAAACCCTTTTCATTTCGTCAATTTTGGGTAAAAAAAAAGTCATCAGCCACATACCCTACAAATACCCATCATATTGCCACTTTTTGGCCCATCACGATCCTGCACATACCCTGAGAAGAAGTGCATAATTTATAGAAAGTTGTGAGAAAGTTATGGTACATATTTGCCTTGAGAAAAGTCTTGGAAATCGTAAGCAAGATGGCAACTGGATAATTATCTTCGGAGAAAAATGTTAAATCAAATTAATTCTTTACATAAAGTGGTGATAAATTGCTTCAAATTTGAGCAGTCTGAAGATTGTGAATCAAGCAAGTTGAAGATTTTGAAGTTAATAGTGGTCATTTCATGTATTTTTCTTGAGATGTATTAATTATGGAGGTGTTTATGTGTGTGGAGTAGAAAGGAAAATGAAGCCGGTAAGGCAGCACACGTCATCACCCAGGTAATTTGAAAGAAATAATACATTTGAAATAAGGTGTGTGAATTTAATGCAGAATAATGTGATCATTTTTCAATGTCATCATGAAATTCCCGATTCATTAATGTGGTGCAACACCATCAAATCATAACTGTTATCTGAGTATTTAGCAATTTGCATAGAATTTTAATTGGTGGTGACTAATGGTTCTAAATTTAGATTTAAATTTGGTGATTAAATTGTTCGTTGCTAAATTTTAATTTATGCATATTTTCTAACATATAGCGAGTTGTAGTTAGCTAGGATTTGACATAAAGTGGTAAAATTTAGCCGAAGATATGCACCGATAGGGAATTATTAAATGAATTTTTGGGAAATGGTGAATTGATGAAGGGATTTGCATTGAATGAAAAATCAAAAGGTAACCTTTGCTAGCACTGTAATTCCCAACCTAATAGCGGACTTCATTGCCTGTAAGTTAAAAAGTGAGCTATCATTGAAATATCAAAAGAGAAAAATGGGTTATCATTGCAGTATCTAAAAAAAATAAAAATTCAACTCTTTAGGCTATCCAAATATCTCTACCGGGGCTATAGACATATGGATGGTAGTAGAGATATGTTTGGGGGGAATTACAGAGATAACCTTATCGGTGCTATGGATGCTTGACTGGCAGTAAGGCTCTGTCCTTGGTTGGCTTTGGAGGACTACCATATTATGTAGTTCAATGTTTATGAACTAATTCTTTTCACTCAATTTCAAAAATTGGAATTAATTAGAGCACACATGGATGTTTCCGGTGGAGTTTTACTTTTTATGCCAGAATCTAGGTAAAGTAAAAGCTATTGTTTTAAAATATGCATAAATTATAATTTACGGTTGGTGATTTCATTTCAATTTTTTGTTTAAATTTGGTTTTATTGGTTGCAAGTTGTTGTGTGGTCTCACAACACACCCCAAGACTGTAAGACTTGGGGACCCAAGTGAAAATTTAACTCTTATGGTAGGAGCTAGCAAGTCAAAAAGATCACCGAAGGTAAAGAGAAAAGATAAATATTTAACACAAGAGTACTTCGTAATGTAGTGTTCCAGGTACCAGATACCGAGAACCAGGAATATTTGAAAATGCGAAAAAGGTACACTACTGAATTTGAATCCATTTTTTGACAAATGTTTGTTGGTCTTGTGACAAACATTTGTCGGACAACCGATGAACTAATGAAATAATTTTTGTTGCCAAATTTTCTTCAAAATTTGGACGAAGAATTAAACATTAAAATAATGACCCAGATTCATCAGTCGTCGACATCATAAAATGGCTCTATTGTTCGTCAGAATATTGACGAGAACTTCGTGTATCCATTGACGAATTATAACCAAAACGCAATTGCAATGCCTCTTCCAAAGCGTCGAAACAACACCAAAATTTTGTTGCCATTTCGACAAAATGGGCATATAGTTACGATGAAGCTTTCATCGCAGCTATAGCAACTTCATCGGACCTTTTCGGTGATTCAGTGGTTTCCTTCATCGAAATTGCAACAAAACAATGCAATTTTTTTAAAAAAATATTCATTGAAATGTACCATCGCGGAGACTCTTGGCGATGACCACCGAAGGCAACCCATTGGTGAGAGATCAATCATTGACACATGATAGAAAACTCACTCTAATAGTCCATGTCTTGCCGATGACTTCCGTCAACAAGCCAGATCCATTGTCACACTGATCTGACCTCTGCAGGAGTTTTAAATAGACCTACACCATGTGATTGCAGAGACTCTTGGAGATGACCACTGAAGCCAACCCATCGGTGAGAGATCAATCATTAACACAAGATAGAAAACTCACTCTGATAGTCCATGTCTTGTTGATGACTTCCATCAGCAAGACAAATCCAATGTCATACTGATCTAACCTCTATGGGAGTTTTAAATAGACCTACACCATGTCATCATGAAGACTCTTGGTGATGACCACCGAAGCCAACCCATCGGTGAGAGATCAATCATTGGCACAAGATAGAAAACTCACTCCAATAGTCCATGTCTTGCCAATGACTTTCTTCGGCAAGACAGATCCAATGTCACATCGATCTGACCTCTTTAGGAGTTTTAAATAGACCTACACCATGTCATCATGGAGTCTCTTGGCAATGACCATTGAAGCCAACCCATCAGTGAGAGATAAATCATCGACATAGGATAGAAAACTCACTCTAATAGTCCATGTCTTGCTGATGACTTCCGTCAACAAGACATATCCAATGTCACACTAATCTGACCTTTGTGGGAGTTTTAAATAGACCTATACTATGTCATTGCGGAGACTCTTGGCGATGACCACCAAAGCGAACCCATCGGTGAGATATCAATCATCGACACACAATAGAAAACTCACTCTGATAGTCCATGTCTTGCCGATGACTTTCGTCGGCAAGAAAGATCCAATGTCACACCAATCTGACCTCTTCAGGAGTTTTAAATAGACCTACACCATGTCATCGTGGAGACTCTTGGCAATGACCACTGTAGCCAACCCATCGTTGAGAGATCAATCATCAACACAGGATATAAAACTCACTTTGATAGTCCATGTCTTGCCGATGACTTTCGTTGGTGAGACATATCTAATGTCACACCAATCTGACCTCTTCATGAGTTTTGAACACTGCTAGTTATCAGCAAGACATTCTGAGGGTCTTGCCAATTAAACAAGTGTCTAAGAGCAAGTAAACAGATGGAACCTATTAATTTTCTTATTTTGGGGTTCTTTAAATCATAGAATAGATACCATCTTCTTGTGTAATGTACTTATATTTAGATTTTATTTCGAGACCAATTGTCATTGCACATTCCATTTTACTTGTATAGAGTATTCTATAAGCAATATATTGATAATTCCAAATGATTTATGGTGTACAACTCTACCTATCATCACAATTCTATTGTCCCCCTAGAGAATCCTGCAAAGAAAAGTTTACAATACCAAGTCAAATAATATGAAAAAGACTTACTTCCATACAAGGGTATGTGCAGGATCATCATGGAAAAAATAGGCCCTTAAGTGGCAAAAAATTCAAAAAAATCAAAGTTAGGCAACTTGACATAAAAAATTGAATAATTTATCTATATTATTTCAAAAATATGTAAGAATATAATCTGTAGAAAATTGAATGTAGTTTCTAAACTACTAGGTTTTTTAAAAAAAATCTATTTGGTGAAAATTTAAAATTTCAATGCAGTGGTACTTAAATTTTAGGGAAAAAATAAGAAGTAGGTGTCTCCACCCTAACCACAATAAAATGATAATATTTTTTATAATATTTGATGTAAGTAGAGGACTCATGCCCCAATGTGATGCATATTTTTTTGTAATTTTTTCTAGGTAAATAATTAATTATGATTTTTTATTACAACTTTTAAAAAATATAAAATCTTTATGTCTGACCACCTTAACTTGGTAAAAATTCATGAAATTTTATTTTTATTTTTTGTAATCCTATAGTATGCAAAGCATAGAATGTGACATGTTTTGGATTCAAAAAATGTGATACCGTTTGAAAGCTATAGATGTTTTTCAATCACCTATCAATAAGGACTTTAGTCATAATTTGAATAGAAAATAAATAATAATTACTTATTAAATTAAAATTAAAGCATAATTTATATTGGTGGAAATTTGAGAATCTCCTTTAAAACCCTTTTCATTTCATCAATTTTGGGTAAAAAAATAGTCGAGCCACATACCCATCATATTGCCACTTTTTGGCCCATCATGATCCTGCACATACCCACAAATTAAATGATTATTCTCACAATGGCAATTGTCTAATCACAACAACAATTCCATGAAAGGTTATCCATGCTTCATAAGAGATGACTGATCATACATACAGACTGCAAGATGCATAGAAAAAGCATTACACTTGAGAACAACCAAGGGATACCAAGGGAATGAGATAAGAAACGTCTGGATTGAACATAAAATGTGTAGGGAAAATGTTGAGCAGTGTCAAGAGAAAAAAGCTTGTAGAACATATTCTTGACCTAATCAAGCTATTGAACAACTTAAACAAAATTAAAATACTAACACATACATGAGACATCTAATGAACATCCAATATCTACTATCTTTTTCATTAATGGAGAGGTAGGTAAAGGATAAATAATTATAATTGTAACACTATTCATAGTCTAGTAAATTATGTTCATAATTTGTGTTCAATGGACCTCAGTTTTATCATTATACTACCCATCTAATACCATATTTTAATCCAGGGTTCAACTATCTCAGATCTAAAGAAGCACCTTCAATTAACCATTTAAAGTACAATAAAATAAGGTAGGAATTTTACTTGAGAAAGAGTGGGTACACTTGTAGGATTAAAGTTCTCACAATCATCAGGGTTTATTGGCACATAGACACAACTTGTAACATATGAAGTAATGGATGACTATGTAAGTTAGTGAAATGGTCCTTAATACGTGACTGGTTTGCAAATTGATTGGTAGAAAATAAGGTTACAAACAGATCTACATAAAAAATTATGAGGACAAACTACTATAATCATCAAAATAGATGAAAAGTGCAAAGGAAAGAGTTGAGCTACATCTCTAGAGCCTAAAAAAAACACATGCAAGAAACATAAAAAAAGAACAAACCAGTTTTTGGATGAATACAAAATGGTGCCTTCAGCAAGTGATTCATATGCTTTCACACCTGACAGGACATTAAGAAGATTTTAGTCTTCCTCTATGAAATTAACTACTTATAGAAAAAACCGAGAAACCAATATTATATACCTCCATGTCTAGCCGAGGGTAAGTATAAGAGAAAATAATTTCCTCAATGCAATGCCAAAAAATATCAATGTGTGTGTAGGTTTGTATTACTCAAAATATCATTTCACTGCCTAAGGAAAAATACCAAAGTGTTGTTTTAAATTTCAATCTTCACATAGGCTCCCTTATTGCTACACATGCATATACAATCATTATTCAAGCTCTAAACTATTAAAATATTAAGGATTTAATTAGCTATAAGATGGAAAGTTGTTGTTTAGACATAATCCATCATCTTTTACATATCTTTATTCACTCCTAGAGCTTAAGATAAATTTGTGTAAATGAGATAGAAATGTGAATCTTTTATGACAAAGAAAATTATTAAAAGGAGGGGGGAGAGAGAAAAGGGTAGGGGGCAAGATAATGCTTGAATGTATAGCAAAGTATAAGATTTTGATCATTATAACAATGAAACAAATCTTAAGTTTGAAGCATTAATATCATTTAGAACATTTATGATCAAGAATGAATGTAAGTAGAGAATTTTTTGCATACCTACAGATGGTACAAAATTTCATGGTTAAGTGGAAGCCTCCCATAAACAACAAGATCCAAATATCCGTGTATCTATCTCAATTGAGCCTCTAAACCCTTCAGAGCTGTCAATTTTTCCACTAACTTGTTATGCACAAAAATAAAATTTTAGAGTTATGTCACCACTAAAAATAGAAGGAATGAAGCTTTGAAACCAAATCCACACACAACACAATGTGGTATTCATACAAATCCATACAAAAAAACTAAACTCAGAACATTGGAATGGAAACAACTTTAGATTATGATGCAGAGCATGGATTCAAGGTATAAAGAATCATTTTTCTTCCACCACAGTGAAAAGTTATCACTTTCTTTCATCTTTTCATATTGGTTTGATGCTTCAAACGATGCATTTATTATATTGAAAAGTGCATTACCTTATTGAGCTTCTCTTTGTTTCGAGAATAGTTTAATATTCTCTATTTAACAGGGCCAACCATGTGATGGTGGAAGCTCATTTGGCCTCTCCCCCCCTCACATCACTCTCAATTCCCCATACCCGATCATATAACATTAATTATTCATTCATCCATTAATAGCATATAACATTCATTCATTAACATATTCACATTCATTCATTAACATATAACATTCATTGTTTCATCTTTTACATATTATCAAAAATAAGGTTGTCATGATATGATTACAATCACTTTTTTTTGTTTCTTTTTTAAAGCTAAGAAAATCTGAAGTGGAGTATCGTTTTCTAAATCATTTGTCCCCCCTTTAGTTGTTCTACCCTCTACTCATGATCTTAATGTATGCCTAGTTGTGTGCTCACAACATGGACGCCACTGCAAGGGGGGGCCTACTGCAATAACAAAGAAATGTTAAATTTGATATGTTTATTATTATTGTTACAAGTATTTCATTAATTAAAAGAATATCAGAGTGGTTCTCTTTACTTGATGGGTCCACATCATGTTCTTGAACTTCTCTTATAGACTCATGCTCAACATGTTGAACACCCTCTAAATCCTGATCTGTAGTTGAAACACGAAAGGTTACATTAATTAATACACCAATTGAAATTAAATATGTTTAAAAGAACATTAGAGTGGTCCTCTTTACTTGATGGGGCCACATCATGTTCCTAATCTTCTCTAGCCTAATCATGCTCTACATGCTCTAAAGTTGAAACATGAAAGGTTACATTAATTAATACACCAATGACAATTAAATATGTTTAAAAGAACATTAGAGTGGTCATCTTTACCTGATGGGGCCACATCATGTTCCTGATCTTCTCTAGCCTGATCATGCTCAACATGTTGATCACACTCTACATGCTCTAAAGTTGAAACACAAAAAGTTACACTAATTAATACACCAATTGCAATTAAAGATGTTTAATTGTATTAATACATACTGCATTTTATATAGCACATGAATACTTCCAGTATCGGGATGCACACCATGACCTTCATCTGCAGGTTGTACTCCACTCTCACCAGGCTGCATTCCAATGTCATGTGTAGTATTATCATTGCTTGTATGTTTAAAAAAATAGGCATGCAATTACTTTATGGTGGAAATTAATATTGAATAGATTGCACAAGCATTCAATTTTAAATAAAATTTATTGAGTGTATTTACTTGTGTGTCAGATGCAGTGGAAGATTGTGTTTTCCTAGTCAAGACTCTTAAGCATTCAACCATGACTTCATAGCCTTACTGGAAGGAAATCTTCGGGTCCTCTTCTGTGGGAACTCTGTTGAAATCAAAGTCCTGCATTTTTGCATAAGATCATGAATTTTGCTTCTATGGTGTGATAAAACCAAAATTGTTTGCAATTTATTATTTGGATGCAATATTTCATTTATTGATACTTACAATTCATGCGGCTAATTTCATATAACCACCAGAGCCAAGTTTGTGCTGCCCATGTTTTTCTATTCTTTCCTTTGTTTCCTTCGATGTGTCGGGCAGCCTATGAAAATTTTGAAATATGTTAGATTATGTAAAAGGAAAGAGTAATTAGTATATAATTACATTGTTGATAGTATCACATACCTTCCTTGGCCCAGTGGTGTCTTTCCTTTTTTCTTTTCAGCCTTCTCCTTTCCATCTGATACCAAGTCCTTCCACTCCCTCTCCAGAATCATGGGGGGATGCTCGTACTTTCTTTTCTTCTCTAAATGTGACCTATATTGGTCCCTCGCTTTAGATAGGTGAGTATGTGCAAGATCATCATGGAAAAAATAGGCCCTTAAGTGGCAAAAAATTCAAAAAAATTAGAGTTAGACAACTTGACATAAAAATTTGAATAAGTTATCTATATTATTTCAAAAATATGTAAGAATAGAATCTATAGAAAATTGAATGTAGTTTCTAAACTACTAGGTTTATTTAAAAAAAATGTATTTGGTGAAAATATGAAATTTTAATGCAATAGTACTTAAATTTCGGGAAAAAAAGAAGTAGGTGTTTGTCTAACCACCCTAACCACAATAAAATGATAATATTTTTTTATAAGATTTTACATATAAGTAGAGGACTCATGTCCGATGTGATGCCTATTTTTTCATAATTTTTTCCCAAGTAAATAATTAATTATGAATTTTTATTACAACTTTTAAAAAATATAAAAAATTGTATGTCTAACCACCATAACTTGGTCAAAAATTCATGAAATTAATTTTTCTCTTTTTAATCCTATAGTATGCAAAGCATATAATGTGGCTCATGTTTCAGATTCAAAAAATGTGATATTGTTTGAAAGCTATAGATGTTTTTCAATCAGCCTATCAATGAGGACTTTAGTCGTAATTCAAATAGAAAATGGATAATAATTATTTATTAAATTCAAAGTAAAACATAATTTATATTGGTGGAAAGTTGAGAATTTTCTTTAAAAACCCTTTTCATTTCACCTATTTTGGGTAAAAAATAAGTCGTCAGCCACATACCCTACACATACCCATCATATTGCCACTATTTGGCCCATCATGATCCTGCACATACCTAGGTGCTAGATTTCTTAAGGACCTTGGTTCGGTTGAATGTTTTATCACCAAACAACACAACTAAACAGTTAATGAGCTCATCTTTTAAATCTTGACTTTGGGCATTCCAACATGTACATATGGTGGGCCCAAAGAGCTCCAATGTAATATCACTTAGATGTTTATAAAAAACATCATTTCCTACAAAATGATCATGGGATCAATAGTTTAAAAAGAGTGATCAATAAGTAAATTTAAATTGGATTATATATAATAATAATTAAAACATTTTAAAGTACCTAGGACCTTCTCTATCTTTATGGGAATGAAATCCTCAGTCACCACAAATGTGACCAGAAATGTTCCTATACTAGTAATACAGGAAGATCCAGGAAATGCTGCTAAAACATCACCAGTACTAGTGGCCTCTGCATCCCCAGGTACATGTCTTGACGCATGTTCTGGCATGTGTTCGTTGCTAGAGGGTGCAATAACGAATGCCCACATGGTATGTGTTGCCGACATTTTAGACGGCAATATAGGCACAGATGATGTCAGATGATGTGATGTATGCACAGAAAGATCAGGATGGACACTTGTACCAACCCCTACTAGTCGGAAAACACTTGTCGTACCCTGATCATGGCTAGGAGCATCATGAGGATGCAAAAAATATTGTAAAAACAACATATATTTTAGTTCATGACATAAAAGAGTACAAAATATAAAACCATGAATGAACTTATGTTATAATTAAAGACCTCATGATAGCTTACTTGCAAGTTTTGTACTCTCTCAGTCAATATTTTAACCCTCTCTCTTATCTCATCTGTTTGAGGCACTATGAATAACAACTTAAGGATTTCCTCATTGCATTTTTTGTGGGTCTTCCTTATCATATCGAGAGGGTTTGCTGAATAAGCGATGTCATCATCACATAATATTGACTGCACCTCCATATGGATGCTCTCGTCTACTACTGGTGCCTTTCCCTGATCTGTCAACTGCAACAAGAATATTAAAAACATTATCGAAATTAACCCAATAAACTTATGAAATAAACATAATAATAAAGCATTTTTCTCGTATCTAATTTGTACAATTACAATGAGGTAAACCTGTCTGGTAGAAGTGCCTGAATATGCATCGCGATCTGTACTTTGGGCCAAAGACTTCCCCGTACGATCAATGTCCCGCTGTGACAAAAATTAAATATAAAAAAACATTACCGAAATGAAACTAATAGACTTATGAAAAAAAACATAAGAATAAAATGGTATATTGGAGTCATTAATTGGAGGTTGGGTAAAATGGTACATAGTACATACCACCCCTATAGTAACTGTGTTTATAACTAAGCAATTCAAATTGTAATTGATTAACAAATATTCCCCTGCAGTTATTGATTTTATCGCACATACGAATACATGGTTTCCCTTGCGCGCCTCGAATATGCAATTAGGTTGCTTATTTTTTGACCCAGGTCATGTACTATTTATAAACCCTACAATATTCCCTGATGCTTTTGGCCTTTCATCAATGTAAATTTCCACTCCTTTATTTTGATCCTTATCTTTTAGCTGTATATAATTTGCTGACAGTGCATACCTGGGCATACTTCATGTATATCGAACCAGCTGCATCCAATATTTGTAACTGTAACAGGGTCTGACATACTCCATCAATTCAATAACTTTGTTGTAATAGACCTTTATGCCATCCATGCAAAATAGGCCCAAACTATGTAATGACCGATGGTGTTATGCGATATGTCCTCTCATTGACACAAAAATTAGTGTTTATTGGAGGAAGTTCCTTGGGTACCCATTGTTTCCATAGATTTTTGTACCTCAAGGGAACCTCGATGTCACCTAGGCTCTCATCATCATAAGAACATGACCCCCCTTCAACAAGAAAAAATTCCATGTGTTTACAAAATTTTCTTCTAATCTTTTGACCTCTAGTTGATCTCCCTCTTTTAGACCTACTACATGTCTTACTTTCCTCTTCTCTTCTTGAATTTCCCTCGCTCGAGGAAGACAAATATGACAAATACCTATTTGGTGGTACTTGCACTCATAAGGACGTTGGATGAAGTTCTTTCATGGTGATGTGATCCCAAGGTGACATTATGATTAATCTATCATTTCATCGCTATAACTTCACAGGTTATAAGGCAATCAAGTCTTGATAGATTGCAATTTATTATTACTACCGTCCAAATGTGTCAATCACAAATCAAATCTACTTAACGTTTTAACTCCCAAAATTTGTAACAATTGTTAAATGTGACTATGGTCCACCAATTACACAACCAAGGCCTCAAATGTATTCTATAATTGTAATCAAAGGAATTTTTCTCTTCATTCAAGTAAATAAACTTGAAGGGAAACACCACCAAGTGGTTTATTGGACACCTACATGACTAAAAATAGCAGCAAATTTACATTTAATTTCCATATGTCTAAGTGGTTAATGGGGAGGGAGTGTGTACTATGCCTGGTTAAGTCATCATAAGTTTATGCTTTGGCAATAACAAATTTTTAAGTCATCTTAAATCTTCCTATGTCTAACTGTTAGGAGACTTTTGGTATGTTTTAAGGTAGGATGAGTGGTTGCATCAATGTTCTAGTTCTCTATGACAAGGTTTCAACATCTTCAAATAGTGAAAGTTAGTGCTCATAGTCATTTGAAACAACAATATTTTGATTATGTCTGATGGTAGGATTTGATAACTTAAAATATCTCTACTTCAAAAAAAAAATATCTCTAACAACTCTAAGAGCTATAATGGGATGGCCACCATCATAGGAAATATTCTTCATTCTCACTTTTAGGTGTTAAAATTTAACAATACCTTGATTGATGAAAGAGCCCAAAAAGCCTTTCTCCATGGTATCCAAGTACACATAGCAGCGGTCTTATCTTATATGGTTGGGCATGATTTAAAGAACTTAGCTAGGAATTATTCATTTAACCTAAGGTTTTCTCATAATGCCATCATTGGAAAAGTATGATCAAATTCTTCTATTATGAAGAATTGGTCTATGTGCATCTAGTAATCACTATAAATGTTTGTAAGGATAAAATGACTAATTGCATCAGGTAGGAGAGAATCAACTTTGAGTTCTTCAAAGATTATATTCCTCTATTCATAATATTTAAGGGTTTTTGTGGAGGAGGTTATCACTACCAAGAAGGGAGGAGACCTTTCCTTGCATATTTTTGTGGTGGAGGTATTAAAGAAGAATTGTATGCCTCTATTTCCATTCATTAGATCTAGCTTAGCCTAGAATATACTTGGGCTAAGTCTACAATTGCTTTAGACTCATGCGATGAAGGGTATGTGTGATGAAATCCTAGACCTCAACCAAGATGTGGGTAGATTATGGGAGTTTTTCCAAGACCTGAGGCTGGTCGATAAAAATGTGAAAGACTAAGCTATTTTATTTTTTTTGTCTTATCTTATACCATTTTATGAGAATGGGGGTGCCAATGTACGAGAAGATCTTTGGAAACTAGGCATGAAAATTGCAGGTTAAAGAGAATGGGGGTGCCAAACTTATAGTACTCATTTTCCCTTGGTCGTCAATTTTCCCTGAGTGCCCTCAACCTCATCCTTGGCACTGGTATTGACCTTATTTTCACTCCTCCAAGCTCTTCCTCGGTGCTGATATTGAACTTGTTTTCACTCCTCCAAACTCTTCGTCGACACTAGTATTGACCTTGTTTTAACTCCAAAATCTTCCTCGACGCTGGCATTGACCTTGTTTTCACTACTCCAAACTCTTCCTCGGCGCTAGTATTGACCTTTCACTTCTCCAATTTGATGAGCTACAACTTGGTTTCGTTAGGTTTTAGAGTATGTTAATTAAATTGAAAATTATGGTGCCATTTAGCTAGGTTTTAATATTCTACAATATAGTCAAGTATATATTAGCTATATTTTACATAATAAATAATATAATTATTCAACTTATTATAATTATATATTATATTCTTTAACAAAATTATTAAATACATATAAAATTATTATAATTAATAATTAATAATAAGTATATTTTTATATAATACAAAATATAATTAATATAATATATATTTAATAATTTTGATTGGTTGTTTCATGTCAACAATCCAAGGATGTCATGTGTCCTTGGGGATTTATGCTCAAGGTAGCATGCCATTTGATTAAAGATATGCTAATTCTCCTTTAAGACCTCTTCAATGTACCCATTGCACACTTAAGGAGACAAAGATAAATATAGGGAAGAAAATATAGAGAGAGAGGGAGATAATGACAAACATATGAATAGAAAGGGAGACAAGGAGATAGAGAGAGGTAGAGTGATAAAGAGATAAGGATGAATAGATAGAGATATAGGGAGGGTGATTGATATATCTCTCCTCGTCACTCTCTATCTCTCTATATCTCCCACTATCTATGCCACTCCCTCTTCCCCCCTCTATCTATTGAGCTATCTCTCCCTCTCCCCCCTGTCTCTCTCATTCACTCCATCTCTCCCTCCATCTCTCCTACTCTATATCTCTATCTCTACTTCTCTTTTTTATCTCCCTCTCACTTCTCTCTCTATCTCTTTCTATCCATATCTTTCTCTACCTCTATCACAATCTCTCTATCTCTTTCACCATCTCCCTCTATCTCTCTATATCACCCCCTTTGTATGTCTATCCCTCTCCCTCTATATATATTGAGCTATCTCTCCCTCTCTCCCCTATCTTCTTCTCTCTCTCTCCCTTTCTACATATCGCTCTCCCTCTCCCCCTCTTCTTTCTCTCCCTCTTCTACCTATCTATCTCCCTCTCTTCTCTCTTTTTCTCTTCAACCTATCTCTCCCTCTCTCCCCCTCTTCTCTATCTCTCCTCTACCTATCTACATCCCTTTCTCTCCCTCCCCCTATCTATCTCCCCCTCTCTATCTCTCACCATCTCTCCCTCCCTATCCGCCCTATCCATCGGCTCTCTATCTCCACCTCTCTTCCTTTCTCTTCCCATATATATCCATCTCTCTTTCTCTTCCCATATATCTCTATCTCTCTCTCTTTCTCTCCCCATCTATCTCTATCTCCCCATATATTAACTAAGAAGCCATACAAGCATACAATAGTATATGTTGGTAAAACTATAATAGTTTTTATTAAACTATAAGAAACACTTATCTTTCTAATGTCAAGCCTTCTTATAAAAATAGTGTTTTATTAAACTATAAGTAGATTATTGTCACCACTCTTCATTCAACATGAAATGCCAATTGTAGCAATTTTTTTGTTTCTTTTTTCAAGTTTCATTAACCAAGCTATTTACTAGGTTGAATAAAGTTGTGTTATGACCCTTCGTCTCCTTAAAATAATTAGACAATATTAGCGAGATCAGGAAGGGGAGAAAACTAAACTCCTTCAAAATAGGGGTAGTTGTGGGTTTGTTGGTTTTCTTTGCATACTATATACTTAGTTCCTCTAGGATAAATAAGTCACTTTAGATAATTTTGTTAGTTGTGTATCCTAACTAATATAAATTAAGTTATTTCATTTTAATTGACTACTACATAATAGTTTGTGTTGAAAGAATTGTTTCCATTCTTTGTAGTTTTTACATTGGAATACAAATCATATTTAATTTCATGCCAATATACTTCTTTCATAAAGATATTTGTTTGAAATAAGTGCTTCATAACCCATCTGATCAAATCATAACCTATAAAAAAGGCAATAGAAATTTTCTAAAGAAAAGAACACTTGACCCAATCATAAGTGTATGGCCTTCGTAGAAAGGAGTGATCCACCTTAGCAATAACAACTACCTGATTTAGACCTAGTAGGTTCAACTCAACCAACCTATCAACCTGGATTTAAGAGGCTTCCAACAAGTTTAGAATGACCAATTTAAAAAATCCAAACAACTCTCAAAGCATGACAAAGAACAAAAGTCAAATTTCACACTTTGACTCCTTGAATCCTTGTAACAATACAAACCTAGTTTTTGCCCAATAACTCAAAACTTTCCCAAAACACCAGAGAAACCCTTGATGGTTTTAGACACCCATTTTTGAGTTATTAAACATACTTCAAGGGAAATTACAAGTGATTTTTTAAATTTTACAGTGATTTTGCACTTGTTGATTTCCTAAATAAAACTTTATCTTTAGTATAATCCATCATAGTCACATATGATCACATAATTCTTGACCATTTGATATCATGAAAAACCTCCAAAATCTAGTATTCAAATAACCCATATCGACAAGAATTTGTGTAGGTCTCTCTGATTCATAAATCATTATATTCTCATTTTTAGCATATCGGCGAAAGAACATAAATGTCACAGATTGGATTACATAAGAAGATACACATCAGGATGACATGGTCCACGGTCTCACCGATAAAGAGATTTTTCGGCAAGACAAGTTCCATTGGGGTGAAATGAAAAGGTCATACCGAGCATATAGGTCTCACTGATGAAATTCCATCGGCAAGAAACCTCTATTGTCTCACCGATCAAAGCACAAGGAGTTGTATCAGAAGGAGTCTTGGCAACATGAGATCGAAGGAATAATCATCGGGGAGACTTATAACATCTGCTAAATTACTGAATGTCTTAGCGGTACACCATGTCTTGCCGATGAAGACACAAACAGATCAAGATAGTCATCAGGGTGACTCTTGGTGACATTTATATGAATCAGATGGATAGATTATGTGATATTGGCATAATGTCTCCCCGACCAAAAGAATGTTTAATGAATGCTAGTCAAGCCTAAATAAAATGATCTCCCAAATTTTGAATTTTCTTTCTGATAGAACATTTGATGTGACAGTGGGTAAATTCAAAGATCACCTACACTTGTGTTCAAAGCTAGGATTACTAAAGAAGACATATTGGGGAGATTGGCTTATGGTCTCATCGATGAAGGGAATCTATCGACAAGACAAGTCATCTTGGCATGAAAAACATATGTTGGCATGAACGGTTAAGTCCAACCGATGAAGTTTCATTAGCGAGACCATCATTTTTTTCATCGATAGGAGCATTGGGAATATATCGGCGAGACATGTGCCATTGGTGTAAATCCTGAATGTTCACCCGACCCACTAAGTTACACCAATAGGAGGATATCGGTAGGAGTTTTGGTGACATATTCAAGACCAAAAGAAAAGTTATCGGTGAGACTTATAACATCGAAGGAACCACTGAATGTGTTAGTGATACTAAAATTCAGGCCGATGAAGAAAAAAATGAACCAAAATGATTGTCGGGGTGACTCTTGGCGATGTATATGGGACAAAAGTTAACATTGGTCAGATGTGTAGAGTGTTACCTCAATTAGCAGAGTATTCAGCGAACGTTGGTTGGGGCCTAATGTATAGATCGCCCAGAGTTTGAAGGTGTCTTGCTGACCAATTCATTTGATGTGACAGTAAGGAATAAAAAAAATATATTAAATTTGTGCCTGGAGTTAAAACATTAATGGCGCCACAAAGTATAGGTAATTTCATAAATTGAAAGGAAATCGTTGCAAAATGAACATTATTGTGAATTGGTAATGAAGGAAACGAGGAGACAAACAAAGGGCTAGAGAATTGTTTCAGTTGAAAGACCTTAATCAAAACTAGTAAGTCCTCTACATTTTAACTTTTTCATTTCTGCAATTTTAAGCGAGTAATATGGAAGCCACCAACTCAGGGAAGTTGAAAGGTAGAAAACAAAGTGAGAGCAATCACCCTAAGAGTAAGAAGCAAAAAGTTGAGTCTGGAATTGATCCAGAGGGTGCTAAATGAAAGTTGAATCAGGATTTAATTGACCTATTGCTTGGCTTTGGGTCTAGAGGTAGGCGCTCCATGCAACTGAGGGCAAAAGTGGATAAATTGGACAAGTGCAAGCACATAGGAGATATTTGGAACCCAATAAGAGGCTATGAATTGTTTAGATTCCACTTTCAATGAAGAGATTGTTTTGAGCCAGTTTGTAATCCGTGGTGTCTAAATTTTGGAAAAATGGTTTCCCTTTTGTGTTTGTTAGTATAGAGCTGGTAAAATTGTTGGCCACCCACTATGACTCAAAACTTAAGGCCATATGCGGACCATCTGGGAAACCATTCATATACATATCAGAGGCTTCAATATTTGAGGTTTTTAAGTTGGAAGGGTGGTGTAATGAGAAAATTGTGAATGAAGAGTTGGAAAAGAAGTTTTGGAGAATGGACACCACTTACAAGGGTTGGAGGTTGCCCTTACATAGACTTAAACAAGATGGTAAAACTATCCCACTTGACAATGGCAATGGGCCTCCATTCCATGTGGACTTATTTGAGCCCTATATGAGATATACCTATTTCTCAGTAGGAAAAGTGTTAGGTATGGAAGTTCCTGAGTATATGTCCATTGTTCCCATGGTAATTGCAGCTAACATTCAATGTCATAATTCTAGGTTATTCAACTATGCTCCATTTGTCTCCAAGGAGCTTGACTTAGCATTGGTGGCAATCAAGAATAAATCCCCTGTTCTGCACCTTAGGCATTCTTCTCTTTTAATGCATCTAGTATTGTACTTTAGACAAGAGATAGGGATTTGGCCATAAAAGTTGAAGGTTTCACAGTTTGATAAAGAGGGAAAATTGTTACCCATTCAATTGTGGACTGCCATTTGGGATAGTAGGTTTGCTAATTCCAGTTTCCTATATTTTGAAGAATATTTTGTAAAGCCAGTATATGAATTCTATAGTTATCCTTGTGCGCACTCATTTTCTAATGAAATAAAATGCTTCCTCAGACCTAAGGACTTTAATGGACCAATTGATCACAATTGGGGAGACTGGCATTTCTTGGAAGATGCTACTATGGTAAGGGTGTTTGGTTTTGAGGATTCTCCATTCATTTTTCCTAAAACAGTTCCGAATAGGATTGCATATTTGGAAATTATAAGACATGGATTTTTCTAGTTTCATGAATTTTGGTTCATTCAGAAAACATGCATTTATGCCTAATACTCTATGCTTTGGTGAGTTTACTATGCTTGCAAAGGAAGGATATGATTTTATCCTTGAAAAATTAATGCAGTATAATATGAATAAGGGTCCACCAAGAGAAGGTTTTGATCCAGAGGGATATATCAATTCTGCCAAACAAAGGATAAACTTTGGATGATATGATCATGTGCCTTATCAGTTTGATGACATGATTAGAAATTTGGAGGCAGAGGAAGCAGAGAGAGTGGTGGAGGAATACAACCAAGGGTTGCTGGATACAGGGTTCCCTTTTTCTGGAGATGAGGAAACTAGAGAAGATATGCCATGAGACCTACCCAGTAGGATTTCCAGATTAAAAACTCAAGATTACAGCTACCCTCCTAGAGAACTAAGTGTTGAAGAGAGCCAAGATACAGACACCAGATAGATGGCATATAGGTCATTTGTAGCAGACAATGAATTTGTGAATTCTTCATAATTCAAATCTTTCTTGTATAAGCAAAAGGGTAAGGAGATAAGGGAGACATTTGATAATATTACACCAAGCAATGAGGATAAACTACTAAATAATTTGAAATTAACCGTGGATAGAGAAATGGCTAATATGACCCCCGACAAAGGAAGGAAAATGTTAGAGGATGCTAGAGTTATGATCTTTCCAGGGCTGGATTTGAATTCTACATTGGTGTTTGATAGCTTGTTAAAGGATAATAGTGCCACACACAAGCTTAGTCCGAAGGGGGTGACAAAAATATATGTTGGATCCAAATATAACCCGGATGAAGGATCACTCATGATATGGGCCTTGTATCCACCTCATAGAAAGTTAGTGGTGATTGATACTTATAAATCATTTGGAAATGTCATGAATTTGAAGGTTGGGGAGGTAGATCCTATGGCAACTACAGACATTGGGATTAATGTGGAAAAACTAAATAAAGCCCAAATACAAATGTTGATAAAAGAAAAGGAAATGTACAAAATGAATAATGAAAGGATCATGAGAGAAAATGATCATTTGAAGGACATGCTAGGAGTCACAATGGGACCTCCTAAATTAATAACACATGGTGAAAGCTCATAGGTAAAAGATCATTGGGAGGAGTCAATTGCATATTCACAAGGTAAATTGATACCCTCACTGCAATAATCAGAAAAAGGTAGGCCAACTTAACGATTTGGTTGAATAAGCTATGGGGAGCATATTCAACGAAACATGTTACAGGGCAGGAACACATGAGAATTGATGGAAGGATTGAAGAAAACTTTTGAGAATTAAATGAAAGAGATGTTCCTAATAGTGTGGCTATTGGTATGGGTAACCAAATTTTAAAGAGACAGAGGGACTATTATGAGGAACTGTGAGAAGATCCAAAGGGGCTGGTTGATGTTACAAATATGGGAATGCCTACACTATTTGAAGATGGAGAAAAGATGAAAGAGAAAGACAAGTGGATCGAAGAATGTGAATTGATGCTATAAGGAATTCTGGAAAATGCTACAGGGAAGGATTCGACATTGGATGAGAGTTGTGAGCACAACGAAAGGATGATAAAGGTGGAAATATCAGCCAAGAACACATTAGGAGATGTTGATACTCATGAATGGTAGGATTATCTAGATCATTTATCAAATGTTCATCTATGGATAAATAGAGCCTAATCTCTTGTTTTAATTAGTTAAGTAAAATAAAAAATTTGTGAAGGGACATGTCCTTTCCAAGTTTTGATGTATTTATATCTATTCCATAGTAATGCAATAGATATAGGTGTTAGGAGATATTCCATATATAGCTTTCTAGCAAAATGCTTTCATATACAAAGACTCAAATGCATGTATTTTGATGGAGTAAATGAAGATATCTAAGTTATGGATTAAGATTTTGGTATCAGTTGTTTGTTAAATTTATGTAGTTATTTGATTGTCTCCATTCTGATGCTTCTCTATTGTTTAAATTGATATAACAAGTTTATACTCAGTTTATCATTGTACATTTGCTATATATGTGTGATCTGGTTATTCAGTTCTCTCAAGTAGGGATTTAAATCTTTTAATCAATCACAACAATTGGGAAGTGTTAGTTGGATTAATAAGAAGAATCACATAACTAGAATTGCCATTCTATCTCAAGAAGAGTTTGTCAATTATTCGCTTGCATGTTTACACAAGTTGTAAACAATTTATGTGCCTGCCATTTTGAATTATTGACATTATTGAAATCCACATAATTTGTAGATATTCATTAGACTCCATATACCCAATAAGGCACTGGTCTCCCCTTGTATTCTCTTATAATTTTTATTATTCTTATTTATTTTACACTTACATTTACAAATACACATACATATGCATTTACTTTTTTCATTTATTTCTCATGTAGTTTAATAGTTTGATCGATTTCATATTATATGTGTTGAAGACTTTAGAATTTCAATTACATTAATTTATGGATATGTTGTATCTATAAGACTACAAAACCATATGCTCTTTGCATTTACACTTGCATTTAGAAATACACATTTATATACATAGATATATATTTATTTAATGATATGTTGCATTTATTGTTCTAGGAGAGCATCCAGTAATTGCATTTACATTTACATTTACATTTAAAAATACAAATACATAAATACATATTTATGCATCCTACGCCCTATTCATGCATCCTACAATTACGACAGTATCCATGGGGCCTCTTACACAAGCTACAACACTCACAAAAAGTGTAAGAGTCCCTTTATATCATGTTTGGACTACAAAACCCTCAAAAACAGGGTAACCAGGCTGCATGCAAAGAAATGAAGCTTTCTAACTCAAATAAACGCCTTAAGCCCTCAAATCAGATTCAAATAAAATCTAACACATATCTTCACGACATGGAATTGATTTCACATCAAAATATGGTTGCATGTGATTGTACAGTGCTGCATAGGAGGATAAATACAATTTTTTTGAAGAGAAACACAAATTTTTGAATGTCAAGAGCTTGTATTTTAAATCCTCAACCATCAACAACCATTACAATGATCACTTTATGCCTTTTAAAGGCCTTTACACCTCAACCACTGAACAACGACCTCTACAACTCACTTTTTAAACTTTTATGATCACATGAAACATAAAAAACACTAATTTCAATGTTGTTAACATCACTATTGAATTGTTTTAATTTTTTGACCTTTCAAACATTAAAAAGTACATCATTAAATTAATTATGTAATGGAATAAAAATTAAAAAAATCATGAATTAATTATGTAACCACATAAGTCAAATATAATTCTATCAAAAAATTAATATCAAATAGATAATATAATCGCATAACTCATACATTTTAATGTCATTGATCTTCTTCATCCAACTCTTTGTCTGGATCATCCGATCCAGATTTGATATTTTAAGGATTAGTAATATCATCATCGTCATCATTGATATCAGTTTTGATAATGTCATCATCCACACATATATCATCTTCATGATAATTAACTCCTACATCATCATGATCTAGTTCCTCCTCTTCGACATCTTCGTCAGGGACATCATTAACTAACTGTTGATCCTGATCATCATCTACATCATCTTCTAGTTCTTTGGTATCTTCTTCTTCCACCACATTATTCTTATTTATTTTACACTTACATTTACAAATACACATACATATGCATTTATTTTTTTCATTTTTTTCTCATGTAGTTTAATAGTTTGATCGATTTCATATTATATGTGTTGAAGACTTTAGAATTTAAATTACATTAATTTATGGATATGTTGTATCTACAACACTACAAAAATATATGCTCTTTGCATTTACACTTGCATTTAGAAATACACATTTATATACATAAATATAGATTTATTTAATGATATGTTGCATTTATTGTTCTAGGAGAGCATCCAGTAATTGCATTTACATTTACATTTAAAAATACAAATACATACATAGATACATATTTATGCATCCTACGCCCTATTCATGCATCCTACAATTACAACACTATCCATGAGACCTCTTACACAAGCTACAATAATCACAAAAAAGTGTAAGAGCCCCTTTATATCATGTTTGGACTACAAAACCCTCAAAAATAGGGTAACCAGGCTGTATGCAAAGAAATGAAGCTTTCTAACTCAAATCAATGCCTTAAGCCCTCAAATCAGATTCAAATCAAAGCTAACACATATCTTCACGACATGGAATTGATTTCACATCAAAATATGGCTGCATGTGACCATATAGTGCTGCATAATAGTAAAAATACATAAATTTTGAAGAAAAGCACATATTTTTGAATGTCAAGAGCTTGTATTTTAAATCCTCAACCATCAACAACCATTACAATGACCACTTTATGCCTTTTAAATGGCTTTACACCTCAACCACTAAACAACGACCTCTACAACTCACTTTTTAATCTTTTATGATCACATGAAACATAAAACACACTAATTTCAAGGTTGTTAACATCACTATTGAAATGTTTTAATTTTTTGACCTTTCAAAAATTAAAAAGTACATCATTAAATTAATTATGTAATGGAATAAAAATTAAAAACATCATGAATTAATTATGTAACCACATAAGTCAAATATAATTCTATCAAAAAATTAATATCAAATAGATAATATAATCGAATAACTCATACATTTCAATGTCATTGATCTTCTTCTTCATCCAACTCTTTGTCTGTATCATCCGATCCAGATTCGAAATTGTAAGGATTGGTCATATCATCATCATCATCATCATTGATATCAGTTTCAATAATGTCATCATCCACACGGATATCATCTTCATGAACATTAACTCCTACATCATCATGATCTAGTTCCTCCTCTTTGACATCTTTGTCAGGGACATCATCAACTAACTGTTGATCCTGATCATCATCTACATCATCTTCTACATCTTCGGTATCTTCTTCTTCCACCACATTATAACTTACCATCCTTCTTCTTGGATCATGTCTAACAACAAATGAACAACCCGGTTTACCTGGAACTTCTGAGGAAAATACCTGCTCACATTGGCTTGGACGAACATAGGGCTCATTTCTAGCTCACTTGATCGACCTTGTATTAACCATGGTAAATCCATTATCATGTTGAATAATAGTTCTCTTGGGATCATTTTCATTCAATCGTAGCCTATACCATAGGACGATGAACAAAATTAATCTGAAGGACTTAAAGTCACACTCAAGTATATCATCCAAAATCCCATAGTATTGATTTTCTGAGACTTCTGGATGTATGCCGCTTCTAGATGAAACATTAGTCCACTGAAAGACTACAGTTATACTAGAATCACAAGTTTTCTTCATGTCATCCAACTTTTTGATTCGAAATTTATGACCATTGCACCACATGGCCTTGTGGTGTTTCACCTGCAATATGCCAAATATGTAAAAATTATTGCAATATCGTCAGTTGATAAACATATTTATTCTTGGCCGAATGTATGCAAAGAAAAACAATCCCAACATATATATACATCAATATAATTGAAAATAATTAAATAATATGTGTGATTAATATATTTATACATACCTTTTTATCTCTTAAACCATATGCTAAATCAATTTCCCCTTGTGTAACATTGGAATCTCCATTACGATGAGCTTCTTTAACCAATGAAGCCACACCTTTCCATGTTAATGCGCGACCAGATTGTTGACATCGTTCAATCCATACCGTCATCCAAACAAGATTGTTTGCGATGTACAAATGAAGTGCATCCCACTCTCGGCCAACTGTATAAAAAAAAATTGAAATTCACAAACGATGTATAATTAGTTAATTCCCACGGTATACAACCTTAATTTATAATTGATGCATATTGAAGATTAATAATTAAATAAGTACAATATACATAAAAACCATATGTAAAATGTATTCCAATTAATCTCCATGACCATCTTATAATTACCTCTCACTTTCCTCAATCTACCTTTCCCTATCAGGTACTCCCCTTCAAATTTGTTAATGGAGTTAGGATCCCAAATGTGATCTACATGGATATTTGCTGCAAACTTAGGAAGATATTCACTAATGTACACCATGGTCTGGTATACCATATATCCCTCCACCATAGAACCCTCAGAATGTGCTCTTTGTCTAACCAAAGCCTTCAAAATTTTTAAGTGCTTCTCAACCATCCACATTGACCTTGTGTGTACAAGTCCACAAAATTCAATCTTCTCATCAACCTGGTGTATGAGGTAGTGTTCTTATGCATTGAAAAATGTCAAAGGTAGATACTTTTTCATTTCACACATTAGACAAGGAATTTTTCTCTTCAAATAATTTATATCTTCTTTATGGATTTCTTTAGATGACAGTCATCTACAAGTGATTCAAGGAACAAATATATTAACGAGATTTAACAAAAATATATTGTATATTACATAACAAGTAAAACAAATAGAAATTATAAGATCTATACAATGAATTGAACAAATATTGCTACTTACCTCATTTATTTTCCAAGATCATATATAACTTGCTTGACATTGTTGTCGAAGTTGTCTGGGAGAGAGAGAGAGGTAGAATGTACTACAACAATTATAAAATGATCTTTTCATTATTTTTCCAAAAGTAGTAAACATAATACACTGAAAAGTACATGCATTATACAAGTGTATATAATATACCAGAATAATTACCTTAATGAAGGTATGTCAATCATGCATTTTCATCCCTAACCCAAATTCACCTTTCTTTGTTATTATATTGTTTATGTTCGCAGCAAATCCTGTGGGAAATCAAATTTTTCGTATGACTTCTTTTATAGCATTTCTTTGCTACTCCGTTAATAACCAAGGAAGGGCACTTATATTAATTTGATCTTTGTCACTATTTAATTGAATGACATTTTTCATTACATGATTGGCTTCCTGAATGTCACTACAAATTTTAAATTTTTTTCTTTGTCATGCCTTCCATCCAATATTTTCCATAACATTTCTGTTATATTCTTTCCGATATACATTGTATCAAAAAAATGCACAATTTGTAGCTGCTCATAGTAGGGCAACCTACTAAATTGTCTGGGATAACTTTTCAATCCTTTTGGAAGCTGGTCATTAATGGCTTGACGACCTTCAGGAAGCATATAAGTTAAACAGATTAACAACAACAATCATTGTCAATTACAACATGAGTAAACACAACACAATATAAAAATATAAATTCAAAACATATCATATATGATAGATAAACAATTTGATCCGATGTATAACTTGCTGATTAATTCTATTATATTCCAACTTCCATAGGCGAGGTGTCATTCTTCATGGTTTTGATGTAGTCTCTTCTTTCCCATTGAAAAGATGTTTTTCAGTAGTTCGATACTTATGATTTCTATGGAGGAAGTGCCTATACTCATCAAACACCTGCTTTCCTAAACTTGTTGAACGATGAGATTTCATCTTTGGACCACAAATTGGACATGCAAATTTTCCCTTTGTTTGAAGACCTGCAAGATCATATATAATTGGATTAAATATGTCAATTTTTATAATTATATATAATGAATAGATTATTTAAAAACATACATGATATCTACTTCATAAAATTAAATATTGTTAAAGTGCAGTCAAACGTTATAACATACCACAAAAATGTGTTAGCCCTAGGGCATCATGAATTGTCCATACAAGCATTGCATGTAATTGAAATTGTCTTTGTCCTATTGGTCTAGAGACGTCATACATAGTGACACCATTCCATAACTTTAGTAACTCGTCGATAAGAGGCTCGATATATACATTCATATCTTTAACTTGGTACTTACCTAGTTGAATGAACATAAAAATTACATAATTATTATAACCATTTTACTGCAATATATATAAATTAATGTACATGACTATTGAATGAAAAAATATAAGTCATTATGCAACAAATAAGAAAAATGAGATGGTACTACATTAAAGAAAATTTATATAAAAAAATACCTAGAACAATCATTGACAACATTATGTGCTCCCTCTTTATTGAAATCCATGGAGGAATGTTATCGTTGATAACAAAAATAGGCCACACTGAGTAAATAGATCTCAACTCTCCAAATGGATTGACACCGTCTACTGCCAATGAAAGCTTGAGATTACGAGGTTCTTCTTTAAAAGTGTGGCCATTTTTCCTCCATGTCCCTAAATGCAGAACCATCCACAAACATTCGAAGAATGTCATCTCCACTTCTATTTTGTGCAATTTAATCCATAAATTGTGCTAAACTTTCGCACCTCAATAATCATTCCATACATGGAATAATGGGAATATAATGAATAATCTTGTGAGGCACCTTTTTTGTTAGTTGATCTATTTGATATCTACTAATATAACATTTTGGGAATTCTGTTGCAAATTCATGTTGTTTATGATATATAATATGATCATTGAGACAATCATCTATTGCTTGATACTCCATTTCGATATCTTTCATAATGCCAGATAAATCTTGATATGAGCAAGGTAAAATATTTGATGGTAGTAACAAAAATTAACTAATCAATCTACAACAAAAAATAATTTGTTAATATATAGAATATTAATGGTACATATTTCATCCTTTATTTACTAGTGATGAACTAACAACAATTAAAATAGATGAAAAAAGATGACATATATGACATACCTTAACATCTGTGAGATTGCTATGTTTGATAAACCATTCATAACCTTCAAGTTCAACAACAACAATACAAAAGAGAGAAGAGTTGTTTGGGAGCCTTCATAAAGGGTCTCGTATGCCTTCTCAAGTACAGGTAAATCATGAACATCATCAGAGTCATCTTGATCATCATGATCAGCTCTGCCACTAAATGTGTCATGAATCAATGTATTTGTACCATCATCTTCAACTGTGTTTTCTAGCGCATGATCATCTTCTTCCATAGGATCATTAACTTCATCTTCGATATTCACAGCTCCATGTTCATCCACTTGCAAAACCACATTCTCCAGGCCGTGATAATCCATATCATGTCCCCTAGTGAACCCCACCTTTATAATAATGATAGACACAAATAAACTATGATCATGATCAAGTGATTATATATATATATATATAATGTTAAAACGATATAAAAATTTACAAATTCAATCAATATAAACACATATAATGAACAACTTACCAATGGACGATAATCATGCCCCCCTTCAATGTGACCATGCTGCCTACAATATTTCTCAGCTTTGTGATTAAAAGTTTCTTGTCTTTAAGCTCTTGCAATTATTGCAAGGACAATAACATTTCCCATCACCCTTTCTTTTCAATCTAGCCCACAATCTATCAAGTGTCTCTTCATTTTGTTTGGACTAATATTATCTGACATGATTTTCTTTACCAAGCTTGAATATTTAGATCTTCAAAAAATATCAAACTCACACTCCAATAATTTTTATTCATGAACGGGTAACAAATCTAATAATTATGATATTTTTACGCAAAAATTTGGCATGCAACCACCCGCAAAGGAAGATAGTCTAAAGTTAATGACCCCAAAAACACTTTAAAATTCTAATTCCAAAAATTATTAAATTCTAATTTTACTATGATTTCCAACCGTTAGACTCTTAAAATCAAAATATTGAACTTGTACAACAAAACTTGAAAATACAACTCTGAAAATGCACAAGTCTAAAAATAAGGAATTTGATGAGATGTTGCTTTAAAATATGTTCGGCACAGATACGAAATATAGAACTTCACAAATTATGAATTATGGAAAGGAACGTAGTACCTAGCTTTGTAGCGATAGCTTCTTGAATTTTCTAATTTTTCCCGAAATGTCGTCCTTGGATTCTGTGTTGTAAAATGCCAGCAAATGCAATGAGGATAAAATTAGTAAAAGTATAGAAAAGCGATGTACAATGAAATGAACGAGCTCACAAGTTGGTAGAAATTTTGAGTGAGGAATCTTTTATCACAATTTTGATGAAAAAATAGGTTCGTTGAAATTTTGACAAACGTCGGGGATAAAATTTAAAAAAATTGAAAATTACACATTAAATATCACTAGTACCCAACAATACATCTAATTATCCATCTTTCGTCAGAAATTTTCATCAGATTTTGCAGTCAAATGAGTTAGTGGTAATGCGAAGGTAAGAAGAATGTTTCGGTCTGGTATGTCAAGGTCCGGTAAGATGAAAGTTCTGGTAAAACCGAAGTCTGAGGAAAGTTCATGGGTAAAGCTGAATATTGGGTACCGGATACCAGGTAGCAATTTAAAGTGAAATTTTAAGGTTTTATGGTTATCCAATGAGTCTGATAATCTGGTAGTCTGGTATATACAAGATAATCATGCAAGAATTTATGATATGCTTGAAAGTGTGTTATTTATGATAAATCTATGTAATAACATTTGAATAATGGTGTTATTTACATGAGATGTTTATAAATGTGTTTTTTTCAAAAGGGATTTAATGAGTGGAATTTGTGATTGTAGGATCTATGCAGAGTTCGGGTATGGACGGTCAGGAAGATAAAATTTGTAGATAGATCTGATGGTATTACTAGGTTCAATAATACAATTTGAAAGCTCATGCTAGGATAGAGTTCGTTGCGAAGATACACTGGATACTGGGAAACCAAAACTGTGGAGTTTAGGCATGCAGCAAAAGAGTGTATCCTTTTTAGGGATCGATCATTCCTAGAATGTTCAAATCAAGGAGGAATCTAAATGTAGGAATGAAAATTACACCTGATCATTCTAAATGTATGGGAAGTTCCTACATTTATTTTGAGAGGATTTGTTTGGTTCCAAGAAGGAACCCTTAAAGACAAAGGATTAAAGCGTAAAGTGCTTCAATGTGTAATCGAAATTGACCTTTGTTGACTTCAATTGCAATTCTCTTACCAGTCACTACATTCCACGTTCCTTGATGTGATTCTTCCCTTTGATTTCCTCATGTATTTGTGATGCAGGAGCATCCAGTGGTGTAAGGGGCAATCTTGCATCACCCAAAAATAGTTAAATTTCAAGTTTCTCGATTTTTAGATGTTTTTACATTTTTGGATACCCTTTTCGTGATAATAAAATTTTCAATTTATGGTTTTTATTTTCTATTCATGGGTTGAAATATATTGCAGTTTTAGTTTCCCAGATTTGTCTTGGATCAAAAGTTATGGCCCGGGAAGTTGGCGCACTTTCTAGAAGATACAATTGCAAATGTTCTTTTGAAATTTGAACTTCAAGTTGTAATTTTTCGGTGCCAAACCACCTAAACTCAAATTTGAATGTTGTTTTGGCTCCAAACTAAAGATGAGCTCTATTTATGGGTGGGTTTCTAATTTTTTGGGTAGCTTTT
>VDFB02342691.1:0-40037 GCA_007258455.2 Sequoia sempervirens | reverse complement strand
AACCCATTAAGATATCAGGCTACCTTCTCCTTATTGGCCTCTTTGTGACCCATTCTGATGGTTATCTTGTGAAAATCTTCAGTATATTCTTTCACAGATTTGCTTCCTTGCTTCAACCCTTGCAATTTCTTCAACAGATCTAACTCGTAGTCCACTGGTATGAACTGCTTATTTAGTTTCTCTACCATGCGATCCCATCTGGTGATATTACCTTTTCCTCTTCAATTTCTTTCCAACTAGACCTCTTTCCACCAAATACCGGGTATTGACCTTTCTCAAATTTTATTTTTGTAAACTTAACTGACCGTTCCTATTTCTATACTCAAAATATTCTTTCTAGTTTCATGATTCAATGATCTTGAACTCTTCCGAGTTCGCATTTCCGCCTGGTCTTTTCCCTCAATCTTCAAATGGTCTCTTATTAGCCACATTTGGTCTTGACTAATTACTTCTTCCTCTACATTTGAACCTTCCTCTCCTCTCATCCTCACTTTCCTCCCTCGGGTTTAACCTCTTCTCAACCGCCTGTAAATGATCAATCTCTCAAGGGCCAAGTAGTACATCTTCCACCGCATTATGCTCTTCACTCACCTCTCCCAGACTACCTTCCACGCCACTGTGAATCACCTGGGAGGCATCTTTCTGCAACCTACAACCAGGTCAAAAGGAATCGGCTTCATGGATCGACGATCCACACACGCCAAGAAAAACCTGTTCTATACTCACTTGATCCTAGACATAGAAAAATGGGAACCCACAAACAAGAGAATAATTTTATTCAGAAAATGGAGCTTCTACATGCAGTAGGATCTCAAATCCCCAAATTCTACAACACATGCAAGTTGCAGTAAAGCTACAGAATCACCCTTTCGCAATATAAAGCTTGTCCCCAAAAGCTACCCAAAAATTAGAAACTGCCCATAAATAGAGCTCCTCTTTAGTTTGGAGCCAAAACAACATTCAAATTTGAGTTTAGGTGGTTTGGCACCGAAAAATTACAACTTGAAGTTCAAATTTCAAAAGAACATTTGCAATTGTATCTTCTAGAAAGTGCGCCAACTTCCCGGGCCATAACTTTTGATCCAAGACAAATCTGGGAAACTAAAACTGCAATATATTTCAACCCATGAATAGAAAATAAAAACCATAAATTGAAAATTTTATTATCACGAAAAGGGTATCCAAAAATGTAAAAACATCTAAAAATCGAGAAACTTGAAATTTAACTATTTTTGGGTGATGCAAGATTGCCCCTTACACCACTGGATGCTCCTGCATCACAAATACATGAGGAAATCAAAGGGAAGAATCACATCAAGGAACGTGGAATGTAGTGACTGGTAAGAGAATTGCAATTGAAGTCAACAAAGGTCAATTTCGATTACACATTGAAGCACTTTACGCTTTAATCCTTTGTCTTTAAGGGTTCCTTCTTGGAACCAAACAAATCCTCTCAAAATAAATGTAGGAACTTCCCATACATTTAGAATGATCAGGTGTAATTTTCATTCCTACATTTAGATTCCTCCTTGATTTGAACATTCTAGGAATGATCGATCCCTAAAAAGGATACACTCTTTTGCTGCATGCCTAAACTCCACAGTTTTGGTTTCCCAGTATCCAGTGTATCTTCGCAACGAACTCTATCCTAGCATGAGCTTTCAAATTGTATTATTGAACCTAGTAATACCATCAGATCTATCTACAAATTTTATCTTCCTGACCGTCCATACCCGAACTCTGCATAGATCCTGCAATCACAAATTCCACTCATTAAATCCCTTTTGAAAAAAACACATTTATAAACATCTCATGTAAATAAAACCATTATTCAAATGTTATTACATAGATTTATCATAAATAACACACTTTCAAGCATATCATAAATTCTTGCATGATTATCTTGTATATACCAGACTACCAGATTATCAGACTCATTGGATAACCATAAAACCTTAAAATTTCACTTTAAATTGCTACCTGGTATCCGGTACCCAATATTCAGCTTTACCCATGAACTTTCCTCAGACTTCGGTTTTACCAGAACTTTCATCTTACCGGACCTTGACATACCAGACCGAAACATTCTTCTTACCTTCGCATTACCACTAACTCATTTGACTGCAAAATCTGATGAAAATTTCTGACGAAAGATGGATAATTAGATGTATTGTTGGGTACTAGTGATATTTAATGTGTAATTTTCAATTTTTTTAAATTTTATCCCCGACGTTTGTCAAAATTTCAACGAACCTATTTTTTCATCAAAATTGTGACAAAGACTTTTCATCAAAATTTCGACGAACTTGTGAGCTCAACTATTTATTGCGACATCGTTTTTCTATACTTACGAATTTTATCTGCTTGCGAATTTGCTATACTTACAACAGTTTGTGGAGAACTAAGGACGATTTTCTTGGGAAAAATTAGAAAAAATTCAAGAAGCTATCGCCAGGTTGAGGGTAGTCATTGTCCTTTCCCATAATTCACTTGTGAAGTCATATTTGTACTTCCAGGTTTGAAAATCATATTTTAAAATAACCTCTCATCAAATTTCATTTTTAGACTTGTGCTTTTTCAGAGTTGTATTTTCAAATTTTGTTGTGCAAGTTCAATATTCTGATTTTAGGAGTCTAACAGTTGGAAATTATAGTAAAATCAAAATTTAATAAGTTTTGGAATTAGCATTTTAAAGTGTTTTTTGGGGTCATTAACTTTAGACTATCTTCTCTTTTGCAGGGGTGGCATGCCAAATTTTTTTGGTGTAAAATATCATATTATTAGATTTTGTTACTGCTATGAATAAAAATTATTAGAGTGTGAGTTTGATATTTTTTGAAGATCTAAATATTCAAGCTTGGTAAAGAAAAATCATGTCAGATAATATTAGTCCAGAACAAAATGAAGAGACACTTGATAGATTGTGGGCTAGATTGAAAAGAAAGGGTGATGGGAAATGTTATTGTCCTTGCAATAATTGCAAGAGCTTAAAGACGAGACAACTTTTAATCACAAATAGCTGAGAAATATTGTAGGCAGCATGGTCACATTGAAGGGGGGCATGATTATCGTCCATTGGTAAGTTGTTCATTATATGTGTTTATATTGATTGAATTTGTAAATTTTTATATCGTTTTAACATTATATATATATATATAATCACTTGATCATGATCATAGTTTATTTGTGTCTATCATTATTATAAAGGTGGGGTTCACTAGGGGACATGATATGGATTATCACGGCCTGGAGAATGTGGTTTTGCAAGTGGATGAACATGGAGCTGTGAATATCGAAGATGAAGTTAATGATCCTATGGAAGAAGATGATCATGCGCTAGAAAACACAGTTGAAGATGATGGTACAAATATATTGATCATGACACATTTAGTGGCAGAGCTGATCATGATGATCAAGATGACTTTGATGATGTTCATGATTTACCTGTACTTGAGAAGGCATACGAGCCCCTTTATGAAGGCTCCCAAACAACTCTTCTCTCTTTATATTGTTGTTGTTGAACTTGAAGGTTATGAATGGTTTATCAAACATAGCAATCTCACAGATGTTAAGGTATGTCATATATGTCATCTTTTTTCATCTATTTTAATTGTTGTTAGTTCATCACTAGTAAATAAAGGATGAAATATGTACCATTAATATTCTATATATTAACAAATTATTTTTTGTTGTAGATTGATTAGTTAATTTTTGTTACTACCATCAAATATTTTACCTTGCTCATATCAAGATTTATCTGGCATTATGAAAGATATCGAAATGGAGTATCAAGCAATAGATGATTGTCTCAATGATCATATTATATATCATAAACAACATGAATTTGCAACAGAATTCCCAAAATGTTATATTAGTAGATATCAAATAGATCAACTAACAAAAAAGGTGCCTCACAAGATTATTCATTATATTCCCATTATTCCATGTATGGAATGATTATTGAGGTGCGAAAGTTTAGCACAATTTATGGATTAAATTGCACAAAATAGAAGTGGAGATGACATTCTTCGAATGTTTGTGGATGGTTCTGCATTTAGGGACATGGAGGAAAAATGGCCACACTTTTAAAGAAGAACCTCGTAATCTCAAGCTTTCATTGGCAGTAGACGGTGTCAATCCATTTGGAGAGTTGAGATCTATTTACTCAGTGTGGCCTATTTTTGTTATCAACGATAACATTCCTCCATGGATTTCAATAAAGAGGGAGCACATAATGTTGTCAATGATTGTTCTAGGTATTTTTTTATATAAATTTTCTTTAATGTAGTACCATCTCATTTTTCTTATTTGTTGCATAATGACTTATATTTTTTCATTCAATAGTCATGTACATTAATTTATATATATTGCAGTAAAATGGTTATAATAATTATGTAATTTTTATGTTCATTCAACTAGGTAAGTACCAAGTTAAAGATATGAATGTATATATCGAGCCTCTTATCGACGAGTTACTAAAGTTATGGAATGGTGTCACTATGTATGACGTCTCTAGACCTATAGGACAAAGACAATTTCAATTACATGCAATGCTTGTATGGACAATTCATGATGCCCTAGGGCTAGCACATTTTTGTGGTATGTTATAACGTTTGACTACACTTTAAAAATATTTAATTTTATGAAGTAGATATCATGCATGTTTTTTAAATAATCTATTCATTATATATAATTATAAAAATTGACATATTTAATCCAATTATATATGATCTTGCAGGTCTTCAACAAAGGGAAAATTTGCATGTCCAATTTGTGGTCCAAAGATGAAATCTCATCATTCAACAAGTTTAGGAAAGCAGGTGTTTGATGAGTATAGGCACTTCCTCCACAGAAATCATAAGTATCGAACTACTGAAAAACATCTTTTCAATGGGAAAGAAGAGACTACATCAAAACCATGAAGAATGACACCTCGCCTATGGAAGTTGGAATATAATAGAATTAATCAGCAAGTTTATACATCGGATCAAATTGTTTATCTATCATATATGATATGTTTTGAATTTATATTTTTATATTGTGTTGTGTTTACTCATGTTGTAATTGACAATGATTGTTGTTGTTAATCTGTTTAACTTATATGCTTCCTGAAGGTCGTCAAGCCATTAATGACCAGCTTCCAAAAGGATTGAAAAGTTATCCCAGACAATTTAGTAGGTTGCCCTACTATGAGCAGCTACAAATTGTGCATTTTTTTGATACAATGTATATCGGAAAGAATATAACAGAAATGTTATGGAAAATATTGGATGGAAGGCATGACAAAGAAAAAAATTTAAAATTTGTAGTGACATTCAGGAAGCCAATCATGTAATGAAAAATGTCATTCAATTAAATAGTGACAAAGATCAAATTAATATAAGTGCCCTTCCTTGGTTATTAACGGAGTAGCAAAGAAATGCTATAAAAGAAGTCATACGAAAAATTTGATTTCCCACAGGATTTGCTGCGAACATAAACAATATAATAACAAAGAAAGGTGAATTTGGGTTAGGGATGAAAATGCATGATTGACATACTTTCATTAAGGTAATTATTCTGGTATATTATATACACCTGTATAATGCATGCACTTTTCAGTGTATTATGTTTACTGCTAATTTCAGAAAAACAATGAAGTACATCATTTTATAATTGTTAAAGTACATTCTAATCTCTCCTCTCTCCCGCACAACTCTCGACAACAATGTCAAGCAAGTTATATATGATCTTGGAAAATAAATGAGGTAAGTAGCAATATTTGTTCAATTCATTGTATAGATCTTATAATTTCTATTTGTTTTACTTGTTATGTAATATACAATATATTTTTGTTAAATCTCGTTAATATATTTGTTCCTTGAATCACTTGTAGATGGCTGTCATCTAAAGAAATCCATAAAGAAGATATAAATTATTTGAAGAGAAAAATTCCTTGTCTAATGTGTGAAATGAAAAAGTATCTACCTTTGACATTTTTCAATGCACAAGAACACTACCTCATTCACCAGGTTGATGAGAAGATTGAATTTTGTGGACTTGTACACACAAGGTCAATGTGGATGGTTGAGAAGCACTTAAAATTTTTGAAGGCTTTGGTTAGACAAAGAGCACATTCTGAGGGTTCTATGGTGGAGGGATATATGGTATACCAGACCATGGTGTACATTAGTGAATATCTTCCTAAGTTTGCAGCAAATATCCATGTAGATCACATTTGGGATCCTAACTCCATTAACAAATTTGAAGGGGAGTACCTGATGGGGAAAGGTAGATTGAGGAAAGTGAGAGGTAATTATAAGATGGTCATGGAGATTAATTGGAATACATTTTACATATGGTTTTTATGTATATTGTACTTATTTAATTATTAATCTTCAATATGCATCAATTATAAATTAAGGTTGTATACTGTGGGAATTAACTAATTATACATCGTTTGTGAATTTCAATTTTTTTTATACAGTTGGCCGAGAGTGGGATGCACTTCATTTGTACATCGCAAACAATCTTGTTTGGATGACGGTATGGATTGAACGATGTCAACAATCTGGTCGCGCATTAACATGGAAAGGTGTGGCTTCATTGGTTAAAGAAGCTCATCGTAATGGAGATTCCAATGTTACACAAGGGGAAATTGATTTAGCATATGGTTTAAGAGATAAAAAGCTATGTATAAATATATTAATCACACATATTATTTAATTATTTTCAATTATATTGATGTATATATATGTTGGGATTGTTTTTCTTTGCATACATTTGGCCAAGAATAAATATGTTTATCAACTGACGATATTGCAATAATTTTTACATATTTGGCATATTGCAGGTGAAACACCACAAGGCCATGTGGTGCAATGGTCATAAATTTTGAATCAAAAAGTTGGATGACATGAAGAAAACTTGTGATTCTAGTATAACTGTAGTCTTCGCTGACTAATGTTTCATCTAGAAGCTGCACATCCGTAAGTCTCCTAAAATCAATACTATGGGATTTTGATGATATACTTGAAAGCGTGACTCTAAGTCCTTCGTATTAATTTTAATTCTCAACGGCCCCATGGTATAGGCTACGCATTGAATGAAAATGATCCCAAGCAGAACTATTATTCAAACAATGATAATGGATTTACCATGGTTAATACAAGGTCATTCAAGCGAGCTGGAAATGAACCCTATGTTCTTCCAAGCCAATGTGAGCAGGTATTTTACTCAGAGGTTCCAGGTAAAGCGGGTTGTTCATTTGTTGTTAGACATGATCCAAGAGGAAGCGACGGTGCTATACGTGGTGGAAGCAGTTGTGCCACATACCTACATGCAGAAGATGATGTAGATGATTACGATCGTGATCGTTAGTTGATGATGTCCCCGACGAAGATGTCAAAGAGGAGGAACTAGATGATGATGATGTAGGAGTTAATGTTCATGAAGATGACATCCATGTGGATGATGACATTATCAAAACTGATATCGATGACGATGATAATGATGATATGACCAATCCTTACAATTTCTAACTGGACCGATGATACGCACAAAAGAGTTGGATGAAGAAGAAGATCGTAACGATTACCGAAATGTAAGAGAGTTATTCAGATTTATATTATCTATTTGATATTAATTTTTGATAGAATTTTATTTTGACTTTATGTGGTTACATAATTAATTCATGATGTTTTTAATTTTATTCCATTACATAATTAATTTATGATGTACTTTTAATTTTGAAAAGGTCAAAAAATTCAAAAACATTTAACAGCGATGTTAATGCAACCCCGAAATGATAGGTAGTTTTATGTTTTGGCGTAGGATCATAAAAAGATTAAAAAGCGAGCTAGGTGAGGTCGCTTGGTTTAGTGGTTGAGGCGTAAAGCCACTTAAAAAGTGCTACAAAGTGGTCACGGTAATGGTTGTTGATGTAATATGGATTGTAAAAATACAAGCTCTTGATATTCAAAAATATGTGTTTTTCTTTAAAATTTCTGTATTTTTCCTATTATGCAGCACTATATGGTCACATGCAACCATATTTTGATGTGAAATCAATTCCAGGTCATGAAGATATGTGTTAGCTTTGATTTGAATCTGATTTGAGGGCTTAAGGCATTTATTTGAGTTAGAAAGCTTCACTTCTTTGCATACAGCCCGGTTACCCTATTTTTGAGGGTTTTGTAGTCCAAACGATATAAAGGGGCCTTTACACCCTGTGATTATTGTAGCTTCTTGTGTAAGAGGTCTCAGCTTTGGATAGTACAGTAATTGTAGGGACGCAGAATAGGGCTTAGGGATTTGGCCAACATGTATTCATGTGCCGGATTTGTATTTTCGGAACGTAAATCGTAAAATGCAATTACTGGATGCTCTCCCAGAACAATAAATGCAACATATCATTAAAGAAATCTATATCTATGTGTATAAATGTGTATTTCTAAATGCAAGTGTAAATGCAAAGAGCATATGGTTTTGTAGTGTTAGAGATACAATATATCCATAAATTAATGTAATTTAAATTTAAAGTCTTCAACACATATAATATGAAATCGGGATCAAAACTATTGGAACCACATGAGAAAAAAATGAAAAATAAATGTATGTATGTAGTATTTTGTAAATGTAAGTGTAAAAATAAATAAGAATAATGTGGTGGAAGAAGAAGATACCAAAGAACTAGAAGATGATGTAGATGATGATCAGGATCAACTGCTAGTTAATGATGTCCCTGACGAAGATGTCGAAGAGGAGGAACTAGATCATGATGATGTAGGAGTTAATTATCATGAAGATGATATCCGTGTGGATGATGACATTATCGAAACTAATATTGATGACGATGATGATGATATGACCAATCCTTACAATGTCAAATCTGGATCGGATGATACAGACAAAGAGTTGGATGAAGAAGACTTCAATGTAATAAAATGTACAGAGCTATGCTGGTCATATTATCTGGCCTGAGGCTAATTTTTTTGATAATTATTTGGACTTATGTGGTTACATAATTAATTCATGATTTTTTAATTTTTATTCCATTACATAATTAATTTAATGACGGTACTTTTAACGGTTTGAAAGTAATGCAAAAATTCAAAACAATTCTGGCAGTGATGTTAACAAACATCGAACTGGCGGTTTTACGGTTCATGTGATCCATAGTGCCTGTTAAAAAGATAACGCTGTCCTGGATTGAGGATTTAAAATACGAGCTCTTGACATTCAAAAATCTATGTTTTTCTTTAAAATTTTTGTATTTTTCCTATTATGCAGTACTGCACGATCACATGCAACCATATTTTGATGTGAAATCAATTCCATGTCGTGAAGATATGTGTTAGATTTTATTTGAATCTGATTTGAGGGATTAAGGCCTTTATTTGAGTTAGAAAGCTTCATTTCTTTGCATACAGCCTGGTTACCCTGTTTTTGAGGGTTTTGTAGTCCAAACATGATATAAAGGGACTCTTACACTTTTTGTGAGTGTTGTAGCTTGCAGGCCCCACATGGATCGGCCGTGAATTGTAGGGATGGGCGAATAGGCTTTAGGATGCATAAAATACATTTATGTATTTGTATTTTAAATGTAAATGTGTAAATGTAAATGCAATTAATTTGATGCTCTCCTAGAACAATAAATGCAACATATCAAATGGGGACCCATATCTATGTATGGCAAATTTTACTTTTAAATGCAAGTGTAAAATGAAAAGAGCATATTATTCTAGTCTTATGATAAATATTAATTCATAAATTAATGTAATTGAAATTCTAAAGTCTTCAACACATATAATATGAAATCGATCAAACTATTAAACTACATGAGAAATAAATGAAAAAAGTAAATGCATATGTATGTGTATTTGTAAATGTAAGTGTAAAATAAATAAGAATAATAAAAATTATAAGAGAATACAAGGGGAGACCAGTGCCTTATTGGGTATATGGAGTCTAATGAATATCTACAAATTATGTGGATTTCAATAATGTCAATAATTCAAAATGCAGGCACATAAATTGTTTACAACTTGTGTAAACATGCAAGCGAATAATTGACAAACTCTTCTTGAGATAGAATGGCAATTCTAGTTATGTGATTCTTCTTATTAATCCAACTAACACTTCCCAATTGTTGTGATTGATTAAAAGATTTAAATCCCTACTTGAGAGAACTGAATAACCAGATCACACATATATAGCAAATGTACAATGATAAACTGAGTATAAACTTGTTATATCAATTTAAACAATAGAGAAGCATCAGAATGGAGACAATCAAATAACTACATAAATTTAACAAACAACTGATACCAAAATCTTAATCCATAACTTAGATATCTTCATTTACTCCATCAAAATACATGCATTTGAGTCTTTGTATATGAAAGCATTTTGCTAGAAAGCTATATATGGAATATCTCCTAACACCTATATCTATTGCATTACTATGGAATAGATATAAATACATCAAAACTTGGAAAGGACATGTCCCTTCACAAATTTTTTATTTTACTTAACTAATTAAAACAAGAGATTAGGCTCTATTTATCCATAGATGAACATTTGATAAATGATCTAGATAATCCTACCATTCATGAGTATCAACATCTCCTAATGTGTTCTTGGCTGATATTTCCACCTTTATCATCCTTTCGTTGTGCTCACAACTCTCATCCAATGTCGAATCCTTCCCTGTAGCATTTTCCAGAATTCCTTATAGCATCAATTCACATTCTTCGATCCACTTGTCTTTCTCTTTCATCTTTTCTCCATCTTCAAATAGTGTAGGCATTCCCATATTTGTAACATCAACCAGCCCCTTTGGATCTTCTCACAGTTCCTCATAATAGTCCCTCTGTCTCTTTAAAATTTGGTTACCCATACCAATAGCCACACTATTAGGAACATCTCTTTCATTTAATTCTCAAAAGTTTTCTTCAATCCTTCCATCAATTCTCATGTGTTCCTGCCCTGTAACATGTTTCGTTGAATATGCTCCCCATAGCTTATTCAACCAAATCGTTAAGTTGGCCTACCTTTTTCTGATTATTGCAGTGAGGGTATCAATTTACCTTGTGAATATGCAATTGACTCCTCCCAATGATCTTTTACCTATGAGCTTTCACCATGTGTTATTAATTTAGGAGGTCCCATTGTGACTCCTAGCATGTCCTTCAAATGATCATTTTCTCTCATGATCCTTTCATTATTCATTTTGTACATTTCCTTTTCTTTTATCAACATTTGTATTTGGGCTTTATTTAGTTTTTCCACATTAATCCCAATGTCTGTAGTTGCCATAGGATCTACCTCCCCAACCTTCAAATTCATGACATTTCCAAATGATTTATAAGTATCAATCACCACTAACTTTCTATGAGGTGGATACAAGGCCCATATCATGAGTGATCCTTCATCCGGGTTATATTTGGATCCAACATATATTTTTGTCACCCCCTTCGGACTAAGCTTGTGTGTGGCACTATTATCCTTTAACAAGCTATCAAACACCAATGTAGAATTCAAATCCAGCCCTGGAAAGATCATAACTCTAGCATCCTCTAACATTTTCCTTCCTTTGTCGGGGGTCATATTAGCCATTTCTCTATCCACAGTTAATTTCAAATTATTTAGTAGTTTCTCCTCATTGCTTGGTGTAATATTATCAAATGTCTCCCTTATCTCCTTACCCTTTTCCTTATACAAGAAAGATTTGAATTATGAAGAATTCACAAATTCATTGTCTGCTACAAATGACCTATATGCCATCTATCTGGTGTCTGTATCTTGGCTCTCTTCAACACTTATTTCTCTAGGAGGGTAGCTGTAATCTTGAGTTTTTAATCTGGAAATCCTACTGGGTAGGTCTCATGGAATATCTTCTCTAGTTTCCTCATCTCCAGAAAAAGGGAACCCTGTATCCAGCAACCCTTGGTTGTATTCCTCCACCACTCTCTCTGCTTCCTCTGCCTCCAAATTTCTAATCATGTCATCAAACTGATAAGGCACATGATCATATCATCCAAAGTTTATCCTTTGTTTGGCAGAATTGATATATCCCTCTGGATCAAAACCTTCTCTTGGTGGACCCTTATTCATATTATACTGCATTAATTTTTCAAGGATAAAATCATATCCTTCCTTTGCAAGCATAGTAAACTCACCAAAGCATAGAGTATTAGGCATAAATGCATGTTTTCTGAATGAACCAAAATTCATGAAACTAGAAAAATCCATGTCTTATAATTTCCAAATATGCAATCCTATTCGGGACTGTTTTAGGAAAAATGAATGGAGAATCCTCAAAACCAAACACCCTTACCATAGTAGCATCTTCCAAGAAATGCCAGTCTCCCCAATTGTGATCAATTGGTCCATTAAAGTCCTTAGGTCTGAGGAAGAATTTTATTTCATTAGAAAATGAGTGCGCACAAGGATAACTATAGAATTCATATACTGGCTTTACAAAATATTCTTCAAAATATAGTAAACTGGAATTAGCAAACCTACTATCCTAAATGGCAGTCCACAATTGAATGGGTAACAATTTTCCCTCTTTATCAAACTCTGAAACCTTCAACTTTTATGGCCAAATCCCTATCTCTTGTCTAAAGTACAATACTAGATGCATTAAAAGAGAAGAATGCCTAAGGTGCAGAACAGGGGATTTATTCTTGATTGCCACCAATGCTAAGTCAAGCTCCTTGGAGACAAATGGAGCATAGTTGAATAACCTAGAATTATGACATTGAATGTTAGCTGCAATTACCATGGGAACAATGGACATATACTCAGGAACTTCCATACCTAACACTTTTCCTACTGAGAAATAGGTATATCTCATATAGGGCTCAAATAAGTCCACATGGAATGGAGGCCCATTGCCATTGTCAAGTGGGATAGTTTTACCATCTTGTTTAAGTCTATGTAAGGGCAACCTCCAACCCTTGTAAGTGGTGTCCATTCTCCAAAACTTCTTTTCCAACTCTTCATTCACAATTTTCTCATTACACCACCCTTCCAACTTAAAAACCTCAAATATTGAAGCCTCTGATATGTATATGAATGGTTTCCCAGATGGTCCGCATATGGCCTTAAGTTTTGAGTCATAGTGGGTGGCCAACAATTTTACCAGCTCTATACTAACAAACACAAAAGGGAAACCATTTTTCCAAAATTTAGACACCACGGATTACAAACTGGCTCAAAACAATCTCTTCATTGAAAGTGGAATCTAAACAATTCATAGCCTCTTATTGGGTTCCAAATATCTCCTATGTGCTTGCACTTGTCCAATTTATCCACTTTTGCCCTCAGTTGCATGGAGCGCCTACCTCTAGACCCAAAGCCAAGCAATAGGTCAATTAAATCCTGATTCAACTTTCATTTAGCACCCTCTGGATCAATTCCAGACTCAACTTTTTGCTTCTTACTCTTAGGGTGATTGCTCTCACTTTGTTTTCTACCTTTCAACTTCCCTGAGTTGGTGGCTTCCATATTACTCGCTTAAAATTGCAGAAATGAAAAAGTTAAAATGTAGAGGACTTACTAGTTTTGATTAAGGTCTTTCAACTGAAACAATTCTCTAGCCCTTTGTTTGTCTCCTCGTTTCCTTCATTACCAATTCACAATAATGTTCATTTTGCAACGATTTCCTTTCAATTTATGAAATTACCTATACTTTGTGGCGCCATTAATGTTTTAACTCCAGGCACAAATTTAATATATTTTTTTTATTCCTTACTGTCACATCAAATGAATTGGTCAGCAAGACACCTTCAAACTCTGGGCGATCTATACATTAGGCCCCAACCAACGTTCGCTGAATACTCTGCTAATTGAGGTAACACTCTACACATCTGACCAATGTTAACTTTTGTCCCATATACATCGCCAAGAGTCACCCCGACAATCATTTTGGTTCATTTTTTTCTTCATCGGCCTGAATTTTAGTATCACTAACACATTCAGTGGTTCCTCCGATGTTATAAGTGTCACCGATAACTTTTCTTTTGGTCTTTAATATGTCACCAAAACTCCTACCGATATCCTCCTATTGGTGTAACTTAGTGGGTCGGGTGAACATTCAGGATTTACACCAATGGCACATGTCTCGCCGATATATTCCCAATGCTCCTATCGATGAAAGAAATGATGGTCTCGCTGATGAAACTTCATCGGTTGGACTTAACCGTTCATGCCAACATATGTTTTTCATGCCAAGATGACTTGTCTTGTCGATAGATTCCCTTCATCGATGAGACCATAAGCCAATCTCCCCGATATGTCTTCTTTAGTAATCCTAGCTTTGAACACAAGTGTAGGTGATCTTTCAATTTACCCACTGTCACATCAAATGTTCTATCAGAAAGACAATTCAAAATTTGGGAGACCATTTTATTTAGGCTTGACTAACATTCATTAAACATTCTTTTGGTCGGGGAGACATTATGCCAATATCACATAATCTATCCATCTGATTCATATAAATGTCACCAAGAGTCACCCTGATGACTATCTTGATCTGTTTGTGTCTTCATCGGCAAGACATGGTGTACCGCTAAGACATTCAGTAATTTAGCAGATGTTATAAGTCTCCCCGATGATTATTCCTTCGATCTCATGTTGCCAAGACTCCTTCTGATACAACTCCTTGTGCTTTGATCGGTGAGACAATAGAGGTTTCTTGCCGATGGAATTTCATCAGTGAGACCTATATGCTCGGTATGACCTTTTCATTTCACCCCAATGGAACTTGTCTTGCCGAAAAATCTCTTTATCGGTGAGACCGTGGACCATGTCATCCTGATGTGTATCTTCTTATGTAATCCAATCTGTGACATTTATGTTCTTTCGCCGATATGCTAAAAATGAGAATATAATGATTTATGAATCAGAGAGACCTACACAAATTCTTGTCGATATGGGTTATTTGAATACTAGATTTTGGAGGTTTTTCATGATATCAAATGGTCAAGAATTATGTGATCATATGTGACTATGATGGATTATACTAAAGATAAAGTTTTATTTAGGAAATCAACAAGTGCAAAATCACTGTAAAATTTAAAAAATCACTTGTAATTTCCCTTGAAGTATGTTTAATAACTCAAAAATGGGTGTCTAAAACCATCAAGGGTTTCTCTGGTGTTTTGGGAAAGTTTTGAGTTATTGGGCAAAAACTAGGTTTGTATTGTTACAAGGATTCAAGGAGTCAAAGTGTGAAATTTGACTTTTGTTCTTTGTCATGCTTTGAGAGTTGTTTGGATTTTTTAAATTGGTCATTCTAAACTTGTTGGAAGCCTCTTAAATCCAGGTTGATAGGTTGGTTGAGTTGAACCTACTAGGTCTAAATCAGGTAGTTGTTATTGCTAAGGTGGATCACTCCTTTCTACGAAGGCCATACACTTATGATTGGGTCAAGTGTTCTTTTCTTTAGAAAATTTCTATTGCCTTTTTTATAGGTTATGATTTGATCAGATGGGTTATGAAGCACTTATTTCAAACAAATATCTTTATGAAAGAAGTATATTGGCATGAAATTAAATATGATTTGTATTCCAATGTAAAAACTACAAAGAATGGAAACAATTCTTTCAACACAAACTATTATGTAGTAGTCAATTAAAATGAAAAAGCTTACTCTATATTAGTTAGGATACACAACTAAGAAAATTATCTAAAGTGACTTATTTATCCTAGAGGAACTAAGTATATAGTATAAAAAGAAAACCAACAAACCCACAACTACCCCTATTTTGAAGGAGTTTAGTTTTTTCCCCTTGCTGATCTCACTAATATTATCTAATTATTTTAAGGAGATGAAGGTTCATAACATACCCTTTTCAACTAATTAAATAAGCAGTTAATGAAACTTGAAAAAGAAACAAAAATTACTACAATTGGCATTTCATGTTGAATGAAGAGTGAGTGACAATAATCCTGGTTTAACAAAACAAGAAACAATAATCCGGCGATAAGTGTTCGTTGCAGATAAAGTCGGTAAATCGAGCGCGTCGATCGAGGTCGAAACCGTCGTTCAAAGCGGATCCGGGCGGAAAGATAAAGATACGTCAGGATCTCGTCAATCGAAATCGGTCCTTTTTTGCGATCGATCGATCGAAACTGCGCGATCAAAGGACATTCAAAGTCAGAACAAAGATAAATCAAATCCGTCATCAAATCCAGATCAAAAAAAATAAAGATCAAAGATCAATCGTCAAAATCAGAGATATAGAGATGAGAGTGAGGGGAGAGATATATCAATCACCTCCTATATCTCTATCATTAAATCCTTATCTCTTTATCACTCTACCTCTTTGTCTCCCTTTCTATTCGTATGTTTGTCATTATCTCCCTCTCTCTCTATATTTTCTTCCCTATATTTATCTTTGTCTCCTTAAGTGTGCAATGGGTACATTGAAGAGGTCTTAAAGGAGAATTATCATATCTTTAATCAAATGGCATGCTACCTTGAGCATAAATCCCCAAGGACACATGACATCCTTGGATTGTTGACATGAAACAACCAATCAAATTGTAAATATATATTATGTGGTATGTTTTGTTATGTAAAATAATGGCATTTGTTGATTATTAATTATAATAATTTTATACATATTTAATAATTTTGTTAAAGAATATAATATCTAATGATGATAAGTTGAATAATTATATTATTTATTATGTAAAATATAGCTAATATATACTTGACTATATTGTAGAATATTAAAACCTAGCTAAATGGCACCATAATTTTCAATTTAATTAACATACTCTAAAACCTAACGAAACCAAGTTTTAGCTCATCAAATTGGAGAAGTGAAAGGTCAATACTAGCGCCGAGGAAGAGTTTGGAGTAGTGAAAACAAGGTCAATGCCAGCGTCGAGGAAGATTTTGGAGTTAAAACAAGGTCAATACTAGTGTCGACGAAGAGTTTGGAGGAGTGAAAACAAGTTCAATATCAGCACCGAGGAAGAGCTTGGAGGAGTGAAAATAAGGGTCAATACCAGTGCCGAGGATGAGGTTGAGGGAACTCAGCAAAAATTGGCGACCAAGGGGCAATGAGTACTATAATTTTGGCACCCCCATTCTCTTTAACTTGCAATTTTCATGCCTAGTTTCAAAAGATCTTCTCGTACATTAGCACCCCCATTCTCATAAAATGGTATAAGATAAGACAAACAAAATAAAATAGCTTAGTCTTTCACATTTTTATCCACCAGCCTCCGATTTTGGAAAAATTCCCATAATCTACCCACATCTTGGTTGAGGTCTAGGATTTCATCACACATACCCTTCATCACATGAGTCTAAAGCAATTGTAGACTTAGCCCAAGTATATTCTAGGCTAAGCTAGATCTAATGAATGGAAATAGAGGCATACAATTCTTCTTTAATACCTCCACCACAAAAATATGCAAGGAAAGGTCTCCTCCCTTCTTGGTAGTGATAACCTCCTCCACAAAAACCCTTAAATATTATGAATAGAGGAATATAATCTTTGAAGAACTCAAAGTTGATTCTCTCCTACCTGATGCAATTAGTCATTTTATCCTTACAAACATTTATAGTGATTACTAGATGCACATAGACCAATTCTTCATAATAGAAGAATTTGATCATGCTGTGTGGCATTGTAAGAGAAAACCTTGGTTAGATGAATGAATTTCTGTTCAAGTTCTTTTAAATCATGCCCAGCCATATAAGATAAGACCCAGCTGCTATGTGTACTTGGATACCATGGAGAGCTTTTGGGCTCTTTCATCAATCAAGGGTATTGTTAAATTTTTTAACACCCTAAAAGTGAGAATGAGAATATTTCTATGATAGGTGGCCATCCATTGTAGCTCTTAGAGTTATTAGAGATATTTTAGGATTATCAAATCCTACCATCGGTGTAATCAAAATATTATTTGACAAATGACTATGAGCACTAACTTTCACTATTTGAAGATGTTGGAAATAACTTGTCATAGAGAACTAGAACATTGATGCAGCCACTCATCCTGCCTTAAAACTTATGCCAAAGTCTCCTAACACAATGATTCAGACATAGGAGATTTAGATGACTTAAAAAATTTGTTTATTACCCAAAGCATAAACTTATGATGACTTAACCGGGCCTTGGTACCTCCCTCCCATTAACCACTTGAACTGTATGGAAATTAAATGTAAATTTTCTGCTATTTTTAGTCATGTAGGTGTCCAATAAACCACTTGGTGGTGTTTCCCTTCAGTTTTATTTACTTGAATGAAGAGAAAAAGTCCTTTGATTACAATTATAGAATACATTTGAGGCCTTGGTTGTGTAATTGGTGGACCATAGTCACATTTAACAATTGTTACAAATTTTGGGAGTTAAAACGTTAAGTAGATTTGATTTGTGATTGACACATTTGGATGGTAGTAATAATAAATTGCAATCTATCAAGACTTGATTGCCTTATAACCTGTGAAGTTATAGCGATGAAATGATAGATTAATCATAATGTCACCTTGGGATCACATCACCATGAAAGAACTTCATCCAACGTCCTTATGAGTGCAAGTACCACCAAATAGGTATTTGTCATATTTGTCTTCCTCGAGCGAGGGAAATTCAAGAAGAGAAGAGGAAAGTAAGACATGTAGTAGGTCTAAAAGAGGGAGATCAACTAGAGGTCAAAAGATTAGAAGAAAATTTTGTAAACACATGGAATTTTTTCTTGTTGAAGGGGGGTCATGTTCTTATGATGATGAGAGCCTAGGTGACATCGAGGTTCCCTTGAGGTACAAAAATCTATGGAAACAATGGGTACCCAAGGAACTTCCTCCAATAAACACTAATTTTTGTGTCAATGAAGGGACATGCTCGCATAACACCATGGTCATTACATAGTTTGGGCCTATTTTGCATGGATGGCATAAAGGTCTATTACAACAAAGTTATTGAATTGATGGAGTATGTCAGACCCTGTTACAGTTACAAATATTGGATGCAGCTGGTTCGATATACATGAAGTATGCCCAGGTATGCACTGTCAGCAAATTATATACAGCTAAAAGATAAGGATCAAAATAAAGGAGTGGAAATTTACATTGATGAAAGGCCAAAAGCATCAGGGAATATTGTAGGGTTTATAAATAGTACATGACCTGGGTCAAAAAATAAGCAACCTAATTGCATATTCGAGGCGCGCAAGGGAAACCATGTATTCGTATGTGCGATAAAATCAATAACTGCAGGGGAATATTTGTTAATCAATTACAATTTGAATTGCTTAGTTATAAACACAGTTACTATAGGGGTGGTATGTACTATGTACCATTTTACCCAACCTCCAATTAATGACTCCAATATACCATTTTATTCTTATGTTTTTTTTCATAAGTCTATTAGTTTCATTTCGGTAATGTTTTTTTATATTTAATTTTTGTCACAGCGGGACATTGATCGTACGGGGAAGTCTTTGGCCCAAAGTACAGATCGCGATGCATATTCAGGCACTTCTACCAGACAGGTTTACCTCATTGTAATTGTACAAATTAGATACGAGAAAAATGCTTTATTATTATGTTTATTTCATAAGTTTATTGGGTTAATTTCGATAATGTTTTTAATATTCTTGTTGCAGTTGACAGATCAGGGAAAGGCACCAGTAGTAGACGAGAGCATCCATATGGAGGTGCAGTCAATATTATGTGATGATGACATCGCTTATTCAGCAAACCCTCTCGATATGATAAGGAAGACCCACAAAAAATGCAATGAGGAAATCCTTAAGTTGTTATTCATAGTGCCTCAAACAGATGAGATAAGAGAGAGGGTTAAAATATTGACTGAGAGAGTACAAAACTTGCAAGTAAGCTATCATGAGGTCTTTAATTATAACATAAGTTCATTCATGGTTTTATATTTTGTACTCTTTTATGTCATGAACTAAAATATATGTTGTTTTTACAATATTTTTTGCATCCTCATGATGCTCCTAGCCATGATCAGGGTACGACAAGTGTTTTCCGACTAGTAGGGGTTGGTACAAGTGTCCATCCTGATCTTTCTGTGCATACATCACATCATCTGACATCATCTGTGCCTATATTGCCGTCTAAAATGTCGGCAACACATACCATGTGGGCATTCGTTATTGCACCCTCTAGCAACGAACACATGCCAGAACATGCGTCAAGACATGTACCTGGGGATGCAGAGGCCACTAGTACTGGTGATGTTTTAGCAGCATTTCCTGGATCTTCCTGTATTACTAGTATAGGAACATTTCTGGTCACATTTGTGGTGACTGAGGATTTCATTCCCATAAAGATAGAGAAGGTCCTAGGTACTTTAAAATGTTTTAATTATTATTATATATAATCCAATTTAAATTTACTTATTGATCACTCTTTTTAAACTATTGATCCCATGATCATTTTGTAGGAAATGATGTTTTTTATAAACATCTAAGTGATATTACATTGGAGCTCTTTGGGCCCACCATATGTACATGTTGGAATGCCCAAAGTCAAGATTTAAAAGATGAGCTCATTAACTGTTTAGTTGTGTTGTTTGGTGATAAAACATTCGACCGAACCAAGGTCCTTAAGAAATCTAGCACCTGGGTATGTGCAGGATCATGATGGGCCAAATAGTGGCAATATGATGGGTATGTGTAGGGTATGTGGCTGACGACTTATTTTTTACCCAAAATATAGATGAGGAAATAGAAAGAGGGTTTTCTTTAAAGGAGATTCTCAACTTTCCCACAATATAAATTATGTTTTACTTTAATTTAATAAATAAATTATTATCCATTTTTCTGTTTGAATTCACATTCTAAAGTCCTCATTGATAGGCTGAGTTAGAAAACATCTATAGCTTTCAAACAATATCACATTTTTTTGAATCACAGAGCATAAGACCACATTATATACTTTGCATACTATAGGATTAAAGAAAAATTAATTTCATGAATTTTTGATAAGTTATAATTAGTTAGACATACAATTTTTTATATTTTTAAAAGTTGTAATAAGGTTATAATTAATTATTTACTTGGGAAAAATTATGAGAAAAATGAAGCATCCACTCCTGACATGGAGTCCCTCTACTTATATGTAAAATCTTATAAAAAAATATTATCATTTTATTTAGTGGTTGGGGTGGTTGAATAAACTACCTATACTTTTCCACAATTTAAGTACTATTGCATTAAAATTTCATATTTTTCATAAAATACGTTTTTTTAAATAAACCTAATTGGTTTATAAACTACATTCAATTTTCTATAGATTCTCTATTCTTACATATTTTGAAATAATATAGATAACTTATTCAAATTTTATGTCAGTTGTCTAACTCTAATTTTTGAATTTTTGCCATAGGGCCTATTTTTTCCATGATGATCTTTGCATACTCACCTATCTAAAAGTATGTGAGAGGGACCAATATAAGGTCACATTTAGAGAAAGAGAATGCAGGCATCCCCATGATTCTGGAGAGGGAGTGGAAGGACTTGGTATCAGATGGAAAGGAGAAGGCTGAAAAGAAAAAAGGAAAGACACCACTGGGCCAAGGAAGGTATGTGATACTATCAACAATGTAATTATATACCAAGTACTCTTTCCTTTTACATAATCTAACATATTTCAAAATTTTCATAGGCTGCCCGACACATCGAAGGAAACAAAGGAAAGAATAGAAAAACATGGGCAGCACAAACTTGGCTCTGGTGGTTATATGAAATTAGCCGCATGAATTGTAAGTATCAATAAATGAAATATTGCATCCAAATAATAAATTGCAAACAATTTTGGTTTTATCACACCATAGAAGCAAAATTCATGATCTTATGCAAAAATGCAGGACTTTGATTTCAACAGAGTTCCCACAGAAGAGGACCTGAAGATTTCCTTCCAGTAAGGCTATGAAGTCATGGTTGAATGCTTAAGAGTCTTGACTGGGAAAACACAATCTTCCACTGCATCTGACACACAAGTAAATAAACTCAATAAATTTTATTTAAAATTGAATGCTTGTGCAATCTATTCAATATTAATTTCCACCATAAAGTAATTGCATGCCTATTTTTTTAAACATACAAGCAATGATAATACTACACATGACATTTAGGAATGCGGCTGGTGAGTGGGTATACAGCAGATGAAGGTCATGAGGTGTACTGTCCGATCTTTGGAAGTATTCATATGCTATATATAGTACAGTATGTATTGTACAATTAAAGCATCTTTAATTGCAATTGGTGTATTAATTAGTGTAACTTTTTGTGTTTCAACTTTAGAGCATGTAGAGTGTGATCAACATGTTGAGCATGATCAGGCTAGATAAGATCAGGAACATGATGTGGCCCCATCAGGTAAAGATGACCACTCTAATGTTCTTTTAAACATGTTAATTGTCGTTGGTGTATTTAGTGAGTATGATGACAACAAATTGTTTCCGGCTTTGGGGCATGTGAGCATGATCGAGGGCTAGAAGATTAGAGAACATGATGTGGCCCCATCAAGTAAAGGACCACTCACAATGTTCTTTTAAACATATTTAATTTCAATTGGTGTATTAATTAATGTAACCTTTCGTGTTTCAACTACAGATCAGGATTTAGAGGGTGTTCAACATGTTGAGCATGAGTCTATAAGAGAAGTTCAAGAACATGATGTGGACCCATCAAGTAAAGAGAACCACTCTGATATTCTTTTAATTAATGAAATACTTGTAACAATAATAATAAACATATCAAATTTAACATTTCTTTGTTATTGCAGTAGGCCCCCCCTTGCAGTGGCGTCCATGTTGTGAGCACACAACTAGGCATACATTAAGATCATGAGTAGAGGGTAGAACAACTAAAGGGGGGACAAATGATTTAGAAAACGATACTCCACTTCAGATTTTCTTAGCTTTAAAAAAGAAACAAAAAAAAGTGATTGTAATCATATCATGACAACCTTATTTTTGATAATATGTAAAAGATGAAACAATGAATGTTATATGTTAATGAATGAATGTGAATATGTTAATGAATGAATGTTATATGCTATTAATGGATGAATGAATAATTAATGTTATATGATCGGGTATGGGTAATTAAGAGTGATGTGAGAGAGGCCGATGAGCTTCCATCACATGATTATTACATTAAATAGAGAATATTAAACTATTCTGAAACAAAGAGAAGCTCAATAAGGTAATGCACTTTTCAATATAATAAATGCATCGTTTGGAAGCATCGAAACCAATATGAAAAGATGAAAAGAGTGATAACTTTTTCACTATGGTGGAAGAAAAATGATTCTTTATACCTTGAATCATACTGCATCATAATGAAGTTGTTTCCCATTCAATGTTAGAGTTTTGGTTTTGTGTGGTTTGTATGAATACCATTGTGTTGTGTGTGGATTTGGTTTTCCAAAGCTTCATTCCTTCTATTATTTTTAGTGAGGTGACCCCTCACTCTAAAATTTTATTTTATTGTATAACAAGTTAATTGGAAAAATTTGTGACTCTGAAGGGTTTTAGAGCTCAATTAGAATAGATACCACGGATATTTGGATCTTGTTGTTGATAGAGGAAGCTTCCATAACTTCATGAAATTTTGTACCATGCTGTGGTATGCAATTTCTCTACTTTTGATATTCTTGATCATAAATGTTCTAAATAGTAGTAATGCTTCAAAATTAAGATTCATTTCATTGTTATAATGATCAAAATGTTATACTTTGCTATACATTCAAGCATTCTCTTTCCCCCTACCCTTTGCTCTCTCCCCCCTCCTTTTAAGAATTTTCTTTGTCATAAAGATTCACATTTCTGTCTCATTTACGCAAATTTATTTGAAGCACTAAGAGTGAATAAAGATATGTAAAAGATGATGGATTATGTCTAAACAACAACTTTCCATCTTATAGCTAATTAAATCCTTAATATTTTAATAGTTTAGAGCTTGAATAATGATTGTATATGCATGTGTAGCAATAAGGGAGCCTATGTGAAGATTGAAATTTAAAACAACACTTTGGTATTTTTCCTTAGGCAGTGAAATGATATTTTGAGTAATACAAACCTACACACACATTGATATTTTTTGGCATTGCATTGAGGAAATTATTTTCTCTTATACTTACCCTCGGCTAGACATGGAGGTATATAATATTGGTTTCTCGGTTTTTTCTATAAGTAGTTAATTTCATAGAGGAAGACTAAAATCTTCTTAATGTCCTGTCAGGTGTGAAAGCATATGAATCACTTGCTGAAGGCACCATTTTGTATTCATCCAAAAACTGGTTTGTTCTTTTTTTATGTTTCTTGCATGTGTTTTTTTTAGGCTCTAGAGATGTAGCTCAACTCTTTCCTTTGCACTTTTCATCTATTTTGATGATTATAGTAGTTTGTCCTCATAATTTTTTATGTAGATCTGTTTGTAACCTTATTTTCTACCAATCAATTTGCAAACCAGTCACGTATTAAGGACCATTTCACTAACTTACATAGTCATCCATTACTTCATATGTTACAAGTTGTGTCTATGTGCCAATAAACCCTGATGATTGTGAGAACTTTAATCCTACAAGTGTACCCACTCTTTCTCAAGTAAAATTCCTACCTTATTTTATTGTACTTTAAATGGTTAATTGAAGGTGCTTCTTTAGATCTGAGATAGTTGAACCCTGGATTAAAATATGGTATTAGATGGGTAGTATAATGATAAAACTGAGGTCCATTGAACACAAATTATGAACATAATTTACTAGACTATGAATAGTGTTACAATTATAATTATTTATCCTTTACCTACCTCTCCATTAATGAAAAAGATAGTAGATATTGGATGTTCATTAGATGTCTCATGTATGTGTTAGTATTTTAATTTTGTTTAAGTTGTTCAATAGCTTGATTAGGTCAAGAATATGTTCTACAAGCTTTTTTCTCTTGACACTGCTCAACATTTTCCCTACACATTTTATGTTCAATCCAGACGTTTCTTATCTCATTCCCTTGGTATCCCTTGGTTGTTCTCAAGTGTAATGCTTTTTCTATGCATCTTGCAGTCTGTATGTATGATCAGTCATCTCTTATGAAGCATGGATAACCTTTCATGGAATTGTTGTTGTGATTAGAAAATTGCCATTGTGAGAATAATCATTTAATTTGTGGGTATGTGCAGGATCATGATGGGCCAAAAAGTGGCAATATGATGGGTATGTGGCTGACGACTATTTTTTTACCCAAAATTGATGAAATGAAAAGGGTTTTTAAAGGAGATTCTCAAATTTCCACCAATATAAATTGTGCTTTAATTTAAATTTAATAAATAATTATTATTCATTTTCTATTTGAATTATGAGTAAAGTCCCGATTGATAGGTTGATTGAAAAACATCTATAGCTTTCAACTGGTATCACATTTTTTGAATCTAAACATCGTCACATTCATCCTTTCACTACTATGGGATACAAAAAAAATAAATAAAATTTCATGAATTTTTACAAGTTAAAGATTGATCCCAGGACATCACGAGGATTTTATATTTTTTAAAAGTTGTAACGAAATCCCTTAATCAATTCTATTTACCTAGAAAAAATTACAAAATATGCATCACATTGGGGCATGGGTCCTCTACTTGTGAAATATTATAAAAAAATATTATCATTTTATTGTGGTTAGGGTGGTGGAACCAGGACACCTACTTCTTATTTTTCCCTAAAATTTAAGTACCCTTGCATTTGAAATTTTAAATTTTTCACCAAATAGATTTTTTTTTTTTTTTTTTTTAAAACAAACCTAGTAGTTTAGAAACTACATTCAATTTTCTACAGATTCTATTCTTACATATTTAAATAATATAGATAAATTATTCAATTTTTATGTCAAGTTGCCTAACTTTGATTTTTGAATTTTTGCCACTTAAGGGCCTATTTTTTCCATGATGATCCTGCACATACCCTGTGTAAGTAAGTCTTTTCATATTATTTGACTTGGTATTGTAAACTTTTCTTTGCAGGATTCTCTAGGGGGACAACAAAACTGTGATGATAGGTAGAGTTGTACACCATAAATCATTTGGAATTATCAATATATTGCTTATAGAATACTCTATACAAGTAAAATGGAATGTGCAATGACAATTGGTCTCGAAATAAAATCTAAATATAAGTACATTACACAAGAAGATGGTATCTATTCTATGATTTAAAGAACCCCAAAATAAGAAAATTAATAGGTTCCATCTGTTTACTTGCTCTTAGACACTTGTTTAATTGGCAAGACCCTCAGAATGTCTTGCTGATAACTAGCAGTGTTCAAAACTCATGAAGAGGTCAGATTGGTGTGACATTAGATATGTCTCACCAACGAAAGTCATCGGCAAGACATGGACTATCAAAGTGAGTTTTATATCCTGTGTTGATGATTGATCTCTCAACGATGGGTTGGCTACAGTGGTCATTGCCAAGAGTCTCCACGATGACATGGTGTAGGTCTATTTAAAACTCCTGAAGAGGTCAGATTGGTGTGACATTGGATCTTTCTTGCCGACGGAAGTCATCGGCAAGACATGGACTATCAGAGTGAGTTTTCTATCGTGTGTCGATGATTGATATCTCACCGATGGGTTCGCTTTGGTGGTCATCGCCAAGAGTCTCCGCAATGACATAGTATAGGTCTATTTAAAACTCCCACAGAGGTCAGATTAGTGTGACATTGGATATGTCTTGCTGATGGAAGTCATCAGCAAGACATGGACTATTAGAGTGAGTGTTCTATCCTATGTCGATGATTTATCTCTCACTGATGGGTTGGCTTCAATGGTCATTGCCAAGAGACTCCATGATGACATGGTGTAGGTCTATTTAAAACTCCTAAAGAGGTCAGATCGGTGTGACATTGGATCTGTCTTGCCGACGAAAGTCATTGGCAAGACATGGACTATTGGAGTGAGTTTTCTATCTTGTGCCGATGATTGATCTCTCACCGATGGGTTGGATTTGGTGGTCATCACCAAGAGTCTCCATGATGACATGGTGTAGGTCTATTTAAAACTCCCATAGAGGTTAGATCAGTGTGACATTGGATTTGTCTTGCTGATGGAAGTCATCAACAAGACATGGACTATCAGAGTGAGTTTTCTATCTTGTGTTAATGATTGATCTCTCACCGATGGGTTGGCTTCAGTGGTCATCTCCAAGAGTCTCTGCAATCACATGGTGTAGGTCTATTTAAAACTCCTGCAGAGGTCAGATCAGTGTGACAATGGATCTGGCTTGTTGACGGAAGTCATCGGCAAGACATGGACTATTAGAGTGAGTTTTCTATCATGTGTCAATGATTGATCTCTCACCAATGGGTTGCCTTCGGTGGTCATCGCCAAGAGTCTCCGCGATGGTACATTTCAATGAATATTTTTTTAAAAAAATTGCATTGTTTTGTTGCAATTTCGATGAAGGAAACCACTGAATCACCGAAAAGGTCCGATGAAGTTGCTATAGCTGCGATGAAAGCTTCATCGTAACTATATGCCCATTTTGTCGAAATGGCAACAAAATTTTGGTGTTGTTTCGACGCTTTGGAAGAGGCATTGCAATTGCGTTTTGGTTATAATTCGTCAATGGATACACGAAGTTCTCGTCAATATTCTGACGAACAATAGAGCCATTTTATGATGTCGACGACTGATGAATCTGGGCCATTATTTTAATGTTTAATTCTTCGTCCAAATTTTGAAGAAAATTTGGCAACAAAAATTATTTCATTAGTTCATCGGTTGTCCGACAAATGTTTGTCACAAGACCAACAAACATTTGTCAAAAAATGGATTCAAATTCAGTAGTGTACCTTTTTCGCATTTTCAAATATTCCTGGTTCTCGGTATCTGGTACCTGGAACACTACATTACGAAGTACTCTTGTGTTAAATATTTATCTTTTCTCTTTACCTTCGGTGATCTTTTTGACTTGCTAGCTCCTACCATAAGAGTTAAATTTTCACTTGGGTCCCCAAGTCTTACAGTCTTGGGGTGTGTTGTGAGACCACACAACAACTTGCAACCAATAAAACCAAATTTAAACAAAAAATTGAAATGAAATCACCAACCGTAAATTATAATTTATGCATATTTTAAAACAATAGCTTTTACTTTACCTAGATTCTGGCATAAAAAGTAAAACTCCACCGGAAACATCCATGTGTGCTCTAATTAATTCCAATTTTTGAAATTGAGTGAAAAGAATTAGTTCATAAACATTGAACTACATAATATGGTAGTCCTCCAAAGCCAACCAAGGACAGAGCCTTACTGCCAGTCAAGCATCCATAGCACCGATAAGGTTATCTCTGTAATTCCCCCCAAACATATCTCTACTACCATCCATATGTCTATAGCCCCGGTAGAGATATTTGGATAGCCTAAAGAGTTGAATTTTTATTTTTTTTAGATATTGCAATGATAACCCATTTTTCTCTTTTGATATTTCAATGATAGATCACTTTTTAACTTACAGGCAATGAAGCCCGCTATTAGGTTGGGAATTACAGTGCTAGCAAAGGTTACCTTTTGATTTTTCATTCAATGCAAATCCCTTCATCAATTCACCATTTCCCAAAAATTCATTTAATAATTCCCTATCGGTGCATATCTTCGGCTAAATTTTACCACTTTATGTCAAATCCTAGCTAACTACAACTCGCTATATGTTAGAAAATATGCATAAATTAAAATTTAGCAACGAACAATTTAATCACCAAATTTAAATCTAAATTTAGAACCATTAGTCACCACCAATTAAAATTCTATGCAAACTGCTAAATACTCAGATAACAGTTATGATTTGATGGTGTTGCACCACATTAATGAATCGGGAATGTCATGATGATATTGAAAAATGATCACATTATTCTGCATTAAATTCACACACCTTATTTCAAATGTATTATTTCTTTCAAATTACTTGGGCGATGACGTGTGCTGCCTTACCGGCTTCATTTTCCTTTCTACTCCACACACATAAACACCTCCATAATTAATACATCTCAAGAAAAATACATGAAATGACCACTATTAACTTCAAAATCTTCAACTTGCTTGATTCACAATCTTCAGACTGCTCAAATTTGAAGCAATTTATCACCACTTTATGTAAAGAATTAATTTGATTTAACATTTTTCTCCGAAGATAATTATCCAGTTGCCATCTTGCTTACGATTTCCAAGACTTCGCTCGAGGAAAATATGTACCATAACTTCCTCACAACTTTCTATAAATTATGCACTTCTTCTCAGGGTATGTGCAGGATCGTGATGGGCCAAAAAGTGGCAATATGATGGGTATTTGTAGGGTATGTGGCTGATGACTTTTTTTTTACCCAAAATTGACGAAATGAAAAGGGTTTTTAAAGGAGATTCTCAGCTTTCCACCAATATAAATTATTCTTTACTTTGAATTTAATAAATTATTATTATTCATTTTCTATTTGAATTACAACTAACGTGTTGATTAATAGGTTGATTAAAAAAAACTATAGATTTCAAACGGTATCACATTTTTTGAATCCAAAACATGCATCACATTCTATGCTTCACATACTATAGGATTAAAAAAAGAAAAATTGAATTTCATGAAGTTTTGACCAAGTTAAGTTGGTTAGACATATGAGTTTTTATATTTTTTTAAAAGTTGTAATAAAAAATTCATGAATTAATTGTTGCCGGAAAAAAAATTACAAAAAAATATACATCACATCGGACATGGAGTCTCTACTTATTCTAAAATCTTATAAAAAAAATATTAGCATTTTATTGTGGTTAGGATGGTCAGGATAGGCACCTGCCTACTTATTTTTCACGAAATTTAATTACTACTACATTGAAATTTCAAATTTTCACAAATAGATTTTTAAAATAAATAAACCTAGTTGTTTAGAAACTACATTCAATTTTCTATAGATTCTATTCTTACATATTTTTGAAATAATATAGATAACTTATTCAAATTTTTACGTCAAGTTGCCTAACTCTAATTTTTTTGAATTTTTTGCCACTTAAGGGCCTTTTTTTCCATGATGATCCTACACATACCCCTCAAATTCTTCACATTTTTGCTTAGCTTTTTTGTTATTTTTCATTTCTTTATCTACAAGTTATTGCTTGCTTCTAGGTTATGGATACTCCAATTTTCTTGTCCTATTCTTTTCGCCATAATGCTTTCTTAGGAGGTATCACACTACAAAGTCTTGAAAAGGTTTTCTTCATTCGGACTTCCAGTTTCACTGTACCAAATTTGTGTGTAGATCTTGGGGAAAAGTATGTAGAATCCAGCTGCTACTTTCTCTTTTACTCTGACGTGGCTTCTCATTTTGTAGCATCACTTCTGGATATTGGGCTTCCTATAAAGTATGTTCGCTCATCTGCCAATTTGATAGTAAGGCCTGAATATTTGGAGAATCTGGATACTATTTTGTGTGTTGCACACCGGACCATCGGAATCCCTTTCATGGATGATATTCCTCGGTTCTTGGAACACGGGGAAGTGGTTCCACTCCGACCTTTCCTCACTGACCTCCATATTCATGACTTTGAAGTTCACCGAGAACTTTCCTACATAGGGTATTTGGCCCTAATAGATGAGGCATCCCATATCGACTAAATGGATACTACTACCTGCAGTTCGACTTACTCTTTTTTGACTTTTTTAATCTTTTGAAGCAAGAATTTTGATACTTCTATATATATGTGATACACACACACACACAGATATATATATATATATATATATATAGCTTTGTAGTACATCTTAAAGTGTGTATTTACTATGCATGGTTTTATCATTTTCATTTCACAACATAATTTTACAAATGTTTGGATTAATTCTCATGTGTAAGATAAGTTAAGCAGAATTTGCTAAAGTAGAGGCCAAACAAAAAGAAAAGAAAAGAAAAGAAAAACTAACCCTAACTAACCAAACCTATCATTTAACAAACGAATAACCCTAACAAAATAATATATTTTAATTTCAATGACTATTTCCAGTGTTGTTTTGGTACGAATTACAATAGGTTTATCCTTAAGATTTCAACAACTCTACTGTAATAATGAATTCTTCTAAATTTTCTGCATTTAATAATCATAAATTCCAAAGTGTACTTACCGATAACTTGGCTCATATGTATGAAAATGACCTCATTAAATGTCAATTGCACACACTTCATCTGATGTGACCATAGTCTACCTTCTTCTGCCTTGGTTCATGGTTTTTCTTTGTACTTTGTTCATTTCCATGAACAAATATGTCCATTTCTCAACTTTCTCCTCCAAAAAACTTTGTGTCTTTGGTCTTGTCTTCACTTTGCACTTTGTTAGACCAAGATATATCACAATTTATATTGTTATCAGAGAAAGAAAAAGTAAAAGTTTGATACTCTGTATCTTGCATAAAATCAGGGAAATTTCCTTTTTATCTTGTGAATTTTCAACTTGGAACAAAATACACACATCTCTCACTTTATTTTCTTGCTCATTTTCCTCATTTGCATTTTCCACGTATAAGGAGAATGATAACTCACCAATACCATTTCCTCATTTCCGATGCGATCTCTCTGAATCTCAACATTCTCACTTATTTTCTTGCAAAACGTTAGGATTTTCTTTTTAATAATTACAATTATCAAACTCTCTTGATGTATTAGATGATTTTTTAATATTTCCAATTTTTCTAGGGTTACACACTTTTCTTGTTAATAGTTCCTTTCTTCTAGTAGTTAGAACTTTTTCTATTAATGGAATCACTTTACTCATGTCCAAACTTACCCTAGTTAAAACAATTTCATAATCAAGTTCACCATGATTAGTTGCATCATGAATTCTACACTCGGTGACACTACCAAAGGTGAATAAACTCAAAGGAAGTAGCCTCGGGTTAAAAGTTTTCCAAAGTTTCTCAACTTCCATATTGAAACAACAACTTGCACTCCACATTTGATTTACAAGTTTTCTCCCTTAAAATTAGGACTAATACAAAATTCAAAAATACACCATCCTTCTAGCGCCAATTCATGTTGATGGCAATGTTACTCGCACAAATAGAGAAAATAAATTCTTCAAAGACAACCCACAAAGAGCCTATCTTGTTGAAAGACGTAACCAAAGACAACCCCACAAGATCCATATGATAGGATAAAGGTTGGCTTAGTTCAATCCCAAGTCTTCGATAGTCAAGTCTTGAAAGTACTAGGTTCACTTCAGGGTATTATGTGATATTGTTGTTAATCTCAAAGGGAATATGGTTGTTTGAAATCATATGTATTAACCATTGAATTTCAGTTAGATCACAAAATAATACCATGAAATCAAAAGATTTGAAATAATATTTCATGAATATCAACAATTTTGTTATCACTTAAGTAGATTTAGCTTTAAGAATTCAACAATTTCATAAGAAAAAAAATAATTTTCAATAAATTTCCATTCATTCATCTATTTTTTGAAACATTTTCTAGAATTTAAACATCTATTCTAAAAGAAAGCATAAAAAATACTAAAAATTAAAATTTATCCCAGTTATTCTCCATGCATGCCCCCAATGAATTAACCAAATCGAAGCAAACTGCTTAATACTTCACCAAAATTATTCACAACTACATATAAAATGGTGCAAGCTTTTAAAGAGAGGGGTTTTAGTTTAGACACTTAGTAGGTTCTGCATGCACCCTTAAACGACGCAACACACAGTCTTGTTTGGATGAACTAACAAAACCAGCTACAAAGATTCATGAGATAGGTAGCTATCAAATTGTATTCAATATTGATTAATATCTACACGCATACAAGTTTTTAGACCGGAATGATTCAGAAAACAGGAAAAGAGAACAAAACTTAGAGAAGTTTTGGCTCTTCCGGAATCCACAAATTCTCAACTTAACTTAAAAAGAAAGATCCTTTGGCCTTTTATAGAATGCACTGATAGGATAATACAAATCACATCAATGCATGTGGAATTAGTGACTGGTAAGAGAATTACAATTGAAGTCAATAAAGTTCAACTCTGATTACACATTGAAGCGCTTCAAGCTTTAATCCTTTGTCTTTTAGGGTTCCTTCTTGGAACCAAACAAAACTGCTCAAACAAAATGTAGGAACTTCCCATACATTCAGAATGATCAGGTGGAATTTTCATTCCTACATTCAGGTTCCTCCTCGATTTGAACATTCCGGGAATGATCGATCCCTGAAATGGATACACTCTTTCGCTGCATGCCTAAACTCCAGAGTTATGGTTTCCCCGTATCCAGTGTGTCTTCGCAACGAACTCTTTCCCAGCATGAGCTTTCAAAGTGTATTGTTGAACTTGGTAACACCATCAGATCTTTTTGCAAATTTTATTTTCTTGACCTTCCATACCTAAACTTTGCATCTCTTGCAATCACAAATTCCACTTATTAAATCCCTTTTAAAAAAACACATTTATAAACATCTCATGTAAATAAAACCATTATTCAAATGTTATTATATAAATTTCACATAACTAACACACTTTCAAACATATCATAAATTCTTGCATGATTATCTTGTATATATCGGACTACCAAACTATTGGACTCATTGGATAACCATAAAACCTTAAAATTTCACTTTACATCACTACTCGGTACCTGGTAGCTGGTATTTAGATTTACCCATGAACTTTCCATGGACTCCAGTTTTACTGGAACTTCCATCTTACTGGACCTTGACATACCAGACCAGAACACTCTTCTTACCTTTGCATTGCCTTTTACACCTTTTCAAATATTCCCAGTTCGCGGTATTTGGTACCCGAAACACTACATTACAAAGTACTCTTGTATTAAAGATTTCTCTTTGCTCTTTACCTCTGGTGATCTTTTCAACTTGATAGCTCATGCCATAAGAGTTAAATTTTCACTTGGGTCCCCAAGTCTTACAGTCTTGGGGTGTGTTGTGATACCATACAACAATAATTTCTACATTAACTATATTCATTCCTTGTATTAGAGTTGCCACATCTTTTTCATTTGTACCAAGAGGAACTGCTATTTGTTGCAATGTAGTTTCAAGTATGGTATGATAATTTGGTGAATTCTGAATGAGTTCCCAAAGGGAAATCTTGGCATGAATTTTCTTAAGTTTCTCAACAAGATCATACACCTTCATATGTGAAGTTAATCGAGGAGCACTATGCATCATAAGATTTGGCAAAGGTAAGGAGGTTGGGGTTGGTTTTTGTGGTTGTGGATTATTTCAAGTATTGTATGTGTGAGCATTAGTATTATGACTTGGTTGTTGCAAGACATCATGTTTAGGTGGGTAAAGGGTAAACTCGGGTTTATTGGGAGGTTGAGGTTTATGCAAAGGTGGGTAAAGAATGAGATGAGGTTGAATCACATTAACATATTTTGTTAGTGGTTTAGGTTTCTCATGGCAAGCCTTAGTGGATGATTTTAGTGAGAGGAATTCTTGAAGAGCTTCATCTAACACATCTAAATCATCGCTACTAAGAGGCTTGGATGAGATAGTTTTTCTAAAGTGAATCATTGTTTTTATTGTTTCATTTGATGTTTTGAGGTTTTTGTTTGCATTTTTTGATGAATCTAATCTAAATGAACTAGAAACTAATGTTGAAAATGAAAATTGTAAAAATCTAATGCTATCCATAATTTCCATTAGAGTAAATGATGCTAATACTAATGATTTGAATGTAACAGAAGATAACTAAACTGAAACAGAAAAGTAACTGGAACAAACAGTAACTTAAGAAACTAGAAAACTGAATTTTGAAAATGCTGATGCAAAATGTGTAATGGGACTAAGCCCCCCAAGGTGGCGAATTAGTCCCAGTAGAGGTATTTTTAAAGTTTTTCTAATTTTTTTGTTGGATGCATATGTGATCTATACTATACAATGCAAATCTAAAGTGAAGATGCAAAATTATACTATTGGTGAAGGAAATAAGGTGCAAGAATGCAAGCTTAAATGAGCTTTTCAGTAATGCAAATTTGAAAACCCTAAAATGCAAAACAATGCAAAACCTAATGCACTATTGATGCAAGCTTTTCCTAGGATGTAAATGCACTTGAAATAAAATGTAAAATTTTCTAAAGTTGGGTTCACCAAAATGTGGATAAATATTTTGGCACCACAAGGCTCTCTAACACTTCTAGGATTTTTCACCTAAAAGGAGAAAGGTATGCCAAAAATTGCAATGTACCCACTCAAGAATAATGAAAATTTTATGAAATATTTCTATATGTAATCTCCAAAATGCAATGAATTGATAAAAGATATTGATCACTAATGCAAAACTAATAAAATATAAAATGATTGAAAATACAATATGATATGTAAGAGTATAGATTGAATGCAATATGGAACAAGATAAATAAGTTAAATAGAAAGAGTGCACCTGGAAAATGACAAAGGCCAGAATGAAGACTTCAAATGTCTCTAAAATTCTGGAAAAATCTAATTTTCTGGCCAATTGGGACACTTACGCCAAGCTGGATGACTTAGTCCTAGATCTAGAAAACTGCTATGGAGTTTGTTTCAGCCAAATGGGTATCTAGATCTACAAAAACTTCTAAAAAACATGTGCATTGGGACTAAGTCGCCATTGTTGGTGACAGTCCACTTTGGCTTTCCTAAAACTATGAAAGTGGAAATAGAAACCCTTGGTCTCCACATTGTTCTCCAACTGAAACCCATATCCAATTCTGTAAATACACCTACAAAACATAATATAATTTGGTTTCTAATGGGGATTTTCCTTGGTCAAACCCCTAGTTGGTATTTAAACCTTGAAAGAGATAATAAAATCTACATAAAACTATATCCCTAAGTGTGTCTAAGACTAGGAAATCTGAAGCAAGATGCAACCCTATTATATCATGCAAGAATAAGATGCACAAATGAATTTAGAATAATGAAAGACTCATTCCAAGAGACACTAAGTCACATTAGAAATGAATCTTAATGACATGCAAACCTTCCTTAATCTAAAGATAGAGAGAAAATGGAAGATGGAATCACTTTGAAAATAAGTCCTTAGGCTTGATTTGATGGCTAGTTGCATCTCCTCAACCTAGATTTCTCCATGATTCTCCATAGGAATCCATAATCAACCCTTTGCAATGTGAGATCTTCGACAAAAAGTGAGCTTGAAGACCTACAAACACTACAACTAAACAACTAATTAGCACCTAAAATAACATCAAATTTTAGTGCATTTTGAGTTCATGAATTGGCCACTTCTATCAGCGAAAAACTTAGCGCCAAGCTGCATTTCACTTTGGCACTGGATTTAGCACTAGATTTAGCACCGACTTTTGAAGCTTCCAATTTTGCTTCCAATTTTGCTTCTGGTTTTGCTTCTTGTGTTGCTTCTAGGTTTGCTTCCAGTTTTTCTTCCAGGTTTGCTTCAGGTTTTCCTTCTTGAGTTGCTTCCAGGTTTTCTTCCAATTTGGCTTCCAGTGTTGCTTCCAAGTTTGCTTCTAGTGTTGCTTCCAGGTTTGCTTCCAGTTTTTCTTCTAGTTTTTCTTCTAGGTTTTCTTTCAATTTTTCTTTCGGTTTTGCTTCTTGTGTTGCTTCCAAGTTTTCTTCCAAGTTTGCTTCTAGTTTTGCTTCCATTTTTTATACCAAGTTTGCTTCCAGTTTTGCTTCATGTGTTGCTTCCAGGTTTTCTTCTAGTTTTTCTTCCAGTGTTGCCTCCAGGTTTGCTTCCAGTGTTGCTTCTAGGTTTGCTTCCAATTTTGCTTCCAGTTTTTCTTCTAGTTTTGCTTCCAATTTTGCTTCCAATTTTACTTCCATTTTTGCTTCCAGTTTTGCTTCTAGTTTTTCTTCCTATTTTGCTTCCAATTTTGTTTCTAATTTTGCTTCCAATTTTGCTTCTGATATAACATCGCTTGTTGCATCTAGCTTTGCTTCCATTTTTGTGTCTTTTGTTGCTTCTTTTTTTGCTTCCTAGATAATTCTAAGTTTTCCTTCCAAGATTGCTTCTAGTTTGGATTCCATTATTGCTTCCATTTTTGCTTCTAAAAATGCTTCTTGTTTTGCTTCCATTTATTAATTTAATATGTTTTATTTCAATTTAATTAGTTAAATATATCATTCCTCTTAAATAACTCATATGATTATAGAGTAATTAATTTAATTATTTAACTCATATGACTAAATAACAAGATAATTATTATAACATGATCATCATCTATAATTAAAAAAAGTGAGTCAAATATCTATAATTTAATTGAATTTGACAACATCCATCTTGAGCAGTAAATAAAAATCATCATACATAATAAATATCCATCCAAAAATCATCAACCACTTTCAATATATATAAGTAAATTGACAAGTCAATACTGATAAGATCATCATCATATATAACTAAAACAAGTGAAAGTCAAATATGCCAGTAGATCAATAATATGCCAAAATGATACATGTCCAACAGTTGACATAAGTCAAAATGATACATGTACAAATGATATAAGTCCAAATGATAAATCATGTAACTCAAAATGATACAAGTCAAGATGATGCATGTCAAAATGATATAAGTCAAAATGATACATGTCAAAATGATACATGTCAAAATGATACAACTCAATAATATGGTACTGCAGGCTGTGAAAATGATACATATGATAGTAACCATGAAAAGAGGCATCATAACAATATATCAGTAGTGATCCATGATGCATTCTATATGATCATGAATATCACTGGCTACTACCAACAACTACCTCATCATCATGATCATCATCGTCATTGGTCTCAGTGTCTTTTGTATCTACATCATCATCATCCCCTTCCATGTGATTTGTACTAGAACCAACATATTTTGGATCTATATCATGTGGATCATCTTGATCTTCTGGAAGATTTGTGTTCTGCAAAAAAAAAATTAAATGAAAAGTTATTATTTATTTCATGCAATAATCATATCAAAGTGCACATAATCATATAACATCATATCAAAATGCACATACCATAATAAAATTTCAAAAAGTTACAGCTAATATGTCATTCCAATTATGTAAAACATGCAACAATTCTAATAAACATTTGTAAAATATGCGAGCATTTGGTAGAAGAGGAAGATGACTAGAACTCTGAAGGCCCACCATAATGGATTTTGGTATTCAACCATGAGAGAAGAAGAGAGAGCTGATGTCATGTATCAAAACATTAAGCATGCATTCTTCGAACTAGCAGAGAAGGAGATGATTACTTTGCTTCATTTTCATTTGCATAACCATATCATGGTGTGAACCAAGAAGAACAAACATGTCTAGTTTTATGTGGATGTAATGCAAGTGGTCCAAACTTTAGGAAGGGCAAGAAGGTCAATGCATGATCCTGATGAAATTGAGGAAGAACAACAAGAGAGGGACATGAAAAATAAAATCAATGCAGAGTTTCAAGGATTTTTCAAGTGAGTAATAGAGCTATGGGGGTAGCCTCATCTAAAAAATTTTGAACTAGAGTTTGATATACCATTTAAAGAGCTTGTTTTTCACGGAGTTCCTTTCAAAGCATCTGCTTTTATTGTTCCTACGGTAAATTTTTTGGTAGAGTTGGTGGAATTACCTTTCTTAGTAATCAATATTAGTTAGATTGAGATTGTTAACCTTGAGATAGTAGGACTTTGGAAAAATTCATTTGTTATGGCTATTGTTTTCAAAGAATTCAAGCAGGACGTACTTTGCATTGATGCCATTCATCAATCTTTGCTTGATGGCATCAATGAATGGTTGAACTCCATGGATATAAAGTATTATGAAAGCAGAATGAACTTGAACTGGAGACCAGTTTTGAAGACTATTACTGATGATCTAGATAAATTTATTGAAGATGGTGGTTGGGAATTTTTGAATATGGAAGCTGCTAGTGATCAGACCTAGGAAGACCATGCCAATAAATGCAACAATTTGAATGATGGATTGTGACCTCAAGTTAAAGAAAAACCATAATGTATATTTGGATGATACAATTTGATAGGTTCTTCAAAGCAATTCAATTCCAAGAATGTTAAATTTATTATCTCAATCATATATCAACAACAAAAGGTTCAACAACCTATCATGGAAAATTTCCATATATACCAAGAAAGAATAATTATATGACAAATTAATTACAATCAAGCAAACAAGGAATTATTGTCTTACCTAAGGATAGTAATAGACCCAAAAAGGATTGGCATAAGGTTATTGAGACATCATAAAAGCCACAATATCTGACATAACTATACAAAAGGACAATCATCACACCTATATCTTTATATTTAAACTCATAGAACTATCAACAACACAATTTTTTTGTCATCACATACATCAAAACTAAAGGATGTCACATTATGACAGCCATAAACTTGCTTGAGTAAGGGTAGTAAATGGATATTCATCAAGATCAAAGGTTACTCATCAAGTCACTATGAATGCAGTTATCCCGAAGGGATATGTTGGTTTGAGCTCATTAGCGACTGTCATAGAGAGGGGATGATGCAGTATTGCATGAATTGGTACTACGATTATCACAAACCCTGAAGTACACTCTAATCTATTTTGCAATGAATTGTTCATGCACACTCTAGTGATAAATGGTTGAATTGAGTGGGGTTTCCAATGGAAACACCCAAATTGATTGAGGATAGGTTATTATCTTTGATCTGACCTAGATAAGATAAGGGATGGAAATGAAATAAATAGTTTAACTAATGAATTGTTAAAAAAATATTTTTGTAGTTTATATTCATATCATTGATTACATTGCATTGCACATCTTTCAAACTAAAATATTTACTTCACATTGCATAAATAATAACTAGATGCTGATAGATGATAAATTTTAAATTACAATATAGTTTTTACAAAGTCAACCTAAGCAGTTATGCAATTAATTCTCATTGCATAACTAATAACTAGGAGCAGCTGCCAATTGCATTTGCTTGTCATGGAATTCTATGAGACCGCATTTATTTGAGGTATTTTTTCAAACAATTCACTTCCTTGTCTATGCTACCACATTTTTCATACATGTCT
>VDFB02342690.1:22906-51353 GCA_007258455.2 Sequoia sempervirens | reverse complement strand
ACTTCATTCTGGAAAATTCATTCAATCTTTAGGAATTTTTTTATCACTCCAAGCCTAGGCGTATTTTTCCCAAGGAGGAAAATATTGTGCCTTAGAAAATTTTAAATCACTTAGCATTTTGAAAAAATTTCCCTTAGAAAATTTTATTCATTCTTCAATCCATCTGCCTGAGAAGAAATTTGTATCAACTTACTTAGCACAATTTTCCCCAATGCCTTGGGCGTATTTTACATTTTATGAGGGACCAACACCTAGCATATTCTTATCACCTTAGGCGCATTTTATACTTGCAAAAGGATACTAGGCATGCCTTACATATCTTCTTTTATTCATCTTGTATCTTGGCGCATTTGGCACATCATGGGGGATATTTTATTATCTCAACGCCTATCATATTTTCCCATTCAAATTACCTTACACCTTCAACGCCTTAACTCTCTTTTAAATCCATCAACTTTATTCTTGCATGGGCGCATTTTATATAATGAGGTGGACTTAACTTTATCCCAACGCCTTTACTCCTTTCCTTCCACTCCACTTTACCTTGTCTTCATGGCGCATTCAAAGGAGGGAGAAGAAAGTCAAAATTTTTTCTTGACCCCACTTAGAATATTTCTTAGCTATCTTAGAGCTGGGCGCATTTAGCACATTAAGGTGGATTTTCCAATGCCTTTGACTTGTTGACTTTCTCCAGCTTGCTAATCTTAGGCGCACTTCTCATTGTGAGGTGGATCAAGTTCAAAACATGGGCGCATTTCACTCATGCTAGAGGATGGGCGCATATGGGAGGTGGTGAAGAATATCCCATACTTAAAAATTTTCTTTCATGCTTGGCTTGAGGTGAGGGCGCATTTTGCCCTGGCAGGAGGATGGAAATTTCAACACTTTTGACTTTTCTAGCTTCCCCAAGTATGGGTGCATTCTAGCATGTGTGGAGGATGAACTTTATGCCTTACAAAATTTTCAATCACCCCCTCTTCTCCTTGGGCGCAAATGGAGGGGTGAGCTTCCAATTTCACAGAGTTAGAAATTTTTTTTTTTTTTTTTTAGTCCTCACCTTGAAGGGCGCATTTAAAGGCCTTTACTTCAAATTTGGAATACTTTGGATATTTTCAAGCTCCTCATGCAAAGCAAGGCGCATTTGGAGGGGTCCTCATCCAACTTGCAACACTTAGAAGATTTTCAACCAGCCTCAAGTTCAAGGGCGCATTTCACCATGGGAGCTTCTAGTTTGTAGCACTTAGAAGATTTTTCAAGCCTTTCATCTAGCTGGGCGCATTTGGATCCCTGAGGTTTCATATTCGAAGGACTTAGAAATTTTCAAGACCTCCTCTTCAACCTCAGATCAGGGTGCTTAGAAAATTTTCATCAACCTTCAGCTTTTAAAGGCGTTTTTCATTGGCTGGACTTGAAAATTTATCAATTTTAGTGAATTTTATGCCATTTGTCAAATTTAGAGTGATTCGTTCATGCTAACCCTAGCTTGTGCCAACTTTCTAATTTTAGAAAGTTCTCCAAATTTTGTGCTTTGAATTGGCTTTTGACTCTAAAAAGCCTGATTTTGCTTTGCGTTGACTCTCGGGATGTGATTGAGCTACTGGTGCCTAGTGCTTGCATGTACTTGCTATTTTTAGCAACTTACTAAAAATAGCAATTGCTCGGAATGTCTTCAAATTTCACGTGTTGAATGCTAGAGATGTGGTGATCATGGCTGGATGCCGCTTCTGCCCGACTTTCGTGTTCCATTCTTGAATTTGGGAAACCCTAATTCCTCGATTCCAGCCTGCTAAAAATAGTAAGTGCTTGATTTTTTGAATCTTTGCAACTCCGTTCGCCTTGAAATTCATGCCATGGGATCTTTATCAGCTGTTTGACTTGTTCATACTGATGCCTCGTGCTGACCTGCTATTTATATCACATTTCTGGAGGTGGCTTGCTATTTATAGTAGCTGCTTGTTTGTGATAACTCCACAACTTTGTTTGATTTGAAATTCGAAAGACGTGCTCCTCACCACGTGGCCTGCTTGTTGACACTGGTGCCTATTGCTGACTTTCTATTTTTAGCCAGTTTCTGAAATGACTTACTATAAATAGTAAGTGTTCCGTTTGTCTTCAAATTTTACCAGCGAATAGCTTGGAAGATGCTGATCGCGGTGGTATACACCGGTTTTTGAAATTTTTGACTTTTTATGCCTCTTTTTCGGTCCCGAAGCTGCAAAACCCTAATTCATCTTGCATGCATATCAAATGACCTCTGTTTGTCTTCGTTTCTATTGCATTGCGATCAGTTTGTCATTCTCAAGTGCTGGGAGACGGCCACCGGGATGCATCTGCTAAAAATAGTAAGTTCCTGAAGGAGTGATTATCTCTGTTTGCATGTCACATCACTGCGAAGCTCTCGAAAAACCCATAAGGAAACATCAGACATGCAAAGGAAACTTTGACATGCAAACCCTAAAAATAGCCTTCGAAGGCTGAACTCTGAAAGTCGTCATCTTATTTTGCATGTTATACCATCACAAAGGTCTCTGAAAACCTAGAAGGAATCTCCAAACATGCGTTGAAAAAATCTTCATATAAACCCTGAAATTTGCCCTAGAAGCTGAACTGCTAAAAATAGTAAGTTGTCCGTTTCAGCTCAAATTTTGCACGCGAGCAGCTTGATGTGTTCTGAATGCAGTGTGACCATTAAAACCTCAAAAATGCTGAGGGAACACCCTGAATTGCACACTTACTAAAATTAGTAAGTTGCTAGATTTCACTGAAACTGAGTTGGAAACCTGCTGGAAGTATACTAAAAGCAATGCCAAGGTTAGATTTCAACTTGATTACTTCATTCGATTTTAAATTGGCTGGAGAGTTCAAAACCCTAATTTTACCGACTTGGCCAAAATTTCACATTAGACGGGCACAATCCTCGAAAGGCAGACATCAGAAAAGAGAGAGAGAGAGAGAGAGAGAGAGAGAGAGAGAGAGAGAGAGAGAGAGAGAGAGAGAGAGAGACCAAAGCCAAAAAGACCAGAAGGAAGCAGAAATTAGGGGTCCCCATCTTGAATGGGGCGATGTGTTAAAAGGTCACAACACCACCCTTATTGGTACTGTTTCCTCTAAAAGACAAAAATAGAAAAAAAAACATTTAAGACCTATTCCAAGTAGTGTCATTCAATTGAGCATAGATCCTTACTCTTCACCAATTCAGCTGGTTCAAAAAAATATGGGCCTTGGGAAACTTCGTATTTATTTTCAAGAGCTGAATAAAATTACTATCAAGGACAGATTTCCTATTCCAATGGTTGATGAGTTCCTGAATGAACTACATGGCACCTGCTTCTTCTCTGCTTCTTTTCCAAGCTTGCTTTATGATTGAACTATTATTAGATCTGCATCAGAAGGACATTCCTAAGATGACTTTTAGAACTCATGACGACCATTATGAATTTCTTGTCATGCCATTCAGCCTCATTATTGCTCTATCAACATTTCAAAGCTTGTTGAATGAGGTTTTTAAGTCATTTCTCAAAGAACTAATCTGTCTTTCTTTGATGATATCCTTGTGTATATTGTGAAATGTTCCACTACTACCCTAGTTTCTAATCTAGGGTTTTTGTGTAAATATAAGTGATAAGTCAAAACAATTAGAGATGTTCATTCATAGATCAGTCTGCTGTCACAAACCCCCACGTGATTAAATGAACAAATCAGAGCAAACAAATTCCCTTCTACTATGCCATTCAATGAATATTTTTGTTAGTTTCCAGGTTGCTGGGACAGGGTTTCAGGGTATATACTTGAAGCTTTATTATCATATATTACAAACAGATGAAGAAGTGGATATATATAGTTAAGCTATTAATTATCAAAACCCAAAGTTTTACAATATAATAAAGGAGGAGGATATATCAAAAAGTACTTCTGAACCCGAAAGTATTATAAATAAGAGGATATTTTACAAATATAAAAAATGTAAATTATATCTATACAGCCCAAAAGATTTATGGAAGGCTTACATTACCTAGAAAATGTAAAGCTGATGTTGCATATGAAGGACTGAGTGGTCCAATTATATCCAACATTAGAAAAGTAAAATCCCCAATGAATGTAGAGAAATTGTGGAGGAATTAAATGAGATATCTGTGTGCAAAACTCAAATCTCTTGTACCAGATGCTTTCCTCAAGGTAACTTCAAAACCACAATTTGATTTTGTAGCTCATATCATATAGATTTTACAGGAGACATACATCTGACCGACTGTGTTGAGCTCATTTATATTTTGCAATGCAATTTGACAGGAGTAGGGTATTAAATGAAGCCATTACATTAGGAAACTGCAGATTGAAGCATATCAATTAAAGTTAGACAGATCATTTCTGTACCAAACAATTATGTCACAGGAATGCTAGGACATTCCCTTGGGATCCCTCGACTGGGAAATGCCCCAGGAACGTCCCCACTTTGGGGAGATGTACTGAGGACATCCCATTTGTTAATTTTCCGAAAATCAGGGACGGAGAGAAGATGTTCTGTCCCCATCCCCCAGTCCCCTGTCTCAGAATCTTTGTAAAAAGCCTGGGGATGTGTCCCTGGGGAACACTATTTAACTGTTGAATTTGGTATTTAAGATATAGCATCTCCAGCAGCACCACTGTGCTGTGAGATTAGTCATTAACACACCAAGCAGAATAGATAAGCGAATGGATTTGCTTCCATTTGTTTCCTTCAATTTGCATTTCGAAGGGGTCCTTGCTTTTTCTCCTATTCATTTTAGTGTTTCCCCCCAATTATTATCTTCCAGAAAAAATATATATTTTGTATGGTTAGTTCAAAGAGCTCCCCAAGAACCACACCTAAAACTGTAAAATGTTTAAGATACTTCCTAAATAGCAGCATGATTAACAGCAACAAGGAGTTTCAGCTTAAAGTCATAAATTAGATTTCAAGCATGTTCCAGTAACTCTTGGAAAACAGTCCTTGAGTTCAACTGCTAGGTCCATTTTGATTTCCCAATCTGCTTTTGAGTTGGAAACCAAGATATTTGTTCCCCATTTTGACTACACAATTGATAGGGAGAAGGTGGATTCTTGGATTCACAGTCTATAGTCATGTTTCCAGATGCAACTGACATTGACAGAGCAACACCATATCATGATAGCTGAGATCCATATGAATGATCAAGCCCTCTCATGGTGGTCATTTCACATCCAACTACTAAAACCAATGTATAAAGTTATAAACTAGAAATTGAGAGTTAAAAAACAGCTCAAAATGGTTCATAGAGCATGACTTCATCTCTCATCTATGGGGGGGGCTATGTATAGTTTGGCTCCATCTGTTGCCCAAGTCAGTGCAGTGATGAATTCAACTAGCTCTTTATCAAGATAGAAGTGCTTGATCCTTATGAACTTCACCCCATCAAATTTGTGTCAGGGCTGTTCTCTCATCTCTGAGAGGATATAGAGCTCCTCATTGTCAATTCCTTAGAGCATGCCTACCGACATGCTCTAAAGATGGAAACCAAGCAGTAGAAAAGAAGAGTAATCACTGAATTGCTTGTTAGAAGAAGAATGCTTTTACCCCCGCTGATATGTCCCCTTTTTGAATCACCTTATACTTTGCCCTGAAATGACCATTCCAAATGCAACCAATAGCAGATTATAGTTAAAGATATAATTCCCTACTAAAAATTGAGATGGTGTAAAACTGGTTATGGAAACTTGCAACCATGTTAGATGAATATGATATGAAATACATTTAATTCTAAGTCTAAGAAAGATTATATATAACAATATAACGAGTCTCAAGGACTATGTGGGCTCAACCATAACGAGGAGGAATGATGAGGTGCCCCAAGTATCCTCTACCCTAGGCCCAACAGCAGGACCTTATCCTCTATGGCCTCATGTGGTCCTTAACCATGATCATGAGGTGGTGTACTAGTGAGGGCTTTACACCGTTCCCCTCCATCATGCCAAACCTTCCTCTTATGATTGAAGATCCCTTTTTATTTACTTCAACAATTGATTCAAGTGGGGATAGTTGGGAGGCTGCAATAGGGTGTCCTTGGTCCTCAACTCTATGCCCAAGGATGGGACCTGATCCTCCTTGGCCTCTGGTGGTCCTTAACCATCATCATGAGGTGTCACTCCTAGTGAGGAATCATTCACAGTTCCCCCTCCTTGCAGTCCTGCCTCATCCCTTAATGACCAATTATTGCCGAACTAGGATCATATCACTGTTTATAATATCAGTAATATAGGCTACATTGGCACATATTATATCAGTATTTTAATTGGTATATATATACATATATATATTTGTTTACATCTACATTTATCTATTAAATAAGCATAGACAACTATCTTTGCGTACCACAGGGTTTGATTATTTTATTACTCTGATTGAACCTGCTGCATATATGTGAGAGGCTATGATGTGGATTGATCTACCGCTGCTGTATGCCTTAACTGTTATCGATGTCCAGATCTGATCTTTATGCCTGTACTGTGAGTGTATTCTGGAGGGCGTTTCCTGCCTTAGTATCTGGAGATAATGCTTTCTGCTAGTCCGATGCCCCTCTTGCCTTTGAAATGTCCTTCCTTTAATACCCACGCTGGCTGAGGGTCACATCATTTCATATCCTTACAAAAAGGCATGCCTTGTTTGACTAATCGTGACCCTTGGGAAGTGCTTAAGGGATAATTAATTTTATTAATATTATCTCTTTGTTTAATCGCTGCATCCTTTAGCAAATTGCCGTTCTATACTTGCTTTAATGTTATTTAATGATCGGCTAAAATGGGGTGACAGTCGGCCTTCTACAGAAAACGCCATTTTATCATTATCATTATTTATTTTATTTATTTGTTATCATTTTAATGTTTGTTGTGCTCTGTAGATGGCGGGGGCATGACACCCACTAGCTTCTTGAATCCTTCCAACTTGCCTAGGAATGAAAATTCTTCTAATAGTTGCTCCAGCAAGGGTTGCAAATTGTAACAATGAGAAGAACTATTGTGCTTACCATAAACACATCAGAATTTCTACCAAGAATGTCTTGTTTTGAAACCAAAGAAGGCGGAGGCCCCTGTAGCTGGGCAGAAATCACAACCGAAAGATTCAGATGTTTAGATATTCAATCCCAACTCTTCTAATCTTCTGTTAATTTTGATTGTCAACGTCTATTTGCCAATTATTGGGATTCTTGATTCATTTGTTATTGCCAAATCAAGGACAAGTTGGCAGAGTTGATCCTTGCCAATGAGAACTCATCACACAAAAGTTGGTGGATGATCTTTGTTTGTCAACTACATCACAGCTGTGCCCATATTAGTTGGGATGGGTCAAGGCTTTGTCACTCAAAGTTGTTGAATGTGATATCACGCCATTGGATTTTTGTAGTTTGAAACTTGAAGCATCATATGAATATTGCAGGAAACATTTTTTGGCTTTCCCCAGACCCATCGGTTCAAAAAGGATGGTGGATTGTGTAAGTTCATTTAGTCCTTTGCTTTTTGTCAAACAGGTTAATCAATATAAATTTTTAGTTCTTCACATTCAGGATGCTAAAGGCAGATAATGCTAACACGCTCCCATGGTTAGCAATCTAATCTACTGTTGATATGCATTTTGATGTTTTTGAGGAGCCTAAAAGGTATCCTGCTTAAATTTTAATCAGAGGGCATTTGTGTCTTAATAAGATCACTATGAACATCCGTTACCCACTGCCCATGATTGATGACTTATAGATGAACATTAGGAGGTAAGTATTTCACTAAGATCGACTTGATTTCTGGGTACTGTTGTGACGTTTTTCACACATCGCCCCATTGCAAATGGGGGACCCCTAATTTTGGCTTTGCTTTTCGTTCGTTGTGTTGTTGTCTCTCTTTTCTACTGTCTATCTTTTCGGGATTGAGCCCGTCTTTGAGTTTAAGCTTGAAATTTTGGCCAAGACTGAAAAATTAGGGTTTTGAATTTTCCAGCCAATTTAAAGTCAAATGAGGTAAATAAATTGAAAATTGAGACTAACACTGTTGTCAGCACATTTTTGGCAGGTTCCCACAAAAATTTCGTTGAATTCTGGCAACTTACTATTTTTAGTAAGTGTGCAATTACATGAAATTTGTCAACATTCTTGAGATTCCGACAGTCACATTGCGTCCAGAGCACATCAGGCTACACACAGGTTAAATTTGAGCGAAAACGGACGACTTGCTATTTTTAGCAGTCCAGCTTCCAGAGCAGATTTCAAGGTCTAGATGTTACATTTTCTGATGCATGTCTGGAGATTCTTTCTGGGTTTTTCGAGACCTTCGCAGTGATGTGACATGCAAAGCAGGATGACGACTTTCAGCACTCAGCCTTCGGAGGCCAATATTAGGGTTTGCATGCAGACGTTTTCAGCGCATGTTGGCATTTTCTTTCTGGGTTTTCCAAGAGCTTCGCAACGATGTAACATGCAAATGGAGCTGACCACTTTTCAGAAACTTACTATTTTTAGCCAGTGCATGCATGTTGAAGATTTTTCTGGATTTTTCTGGGTTTTTCAAGATTTTTCGGGCAGTATGACATGCAAGATCATCCGACAGCTGGTTGATCACTTTTTGGGCCGCTTTCTATTTTTAGCAAGTATCACTTGGGCAGCTACTCGACACCTCAGAAATGCAAGCTGACCGCCATGGAGCTGAAACAACGTCAAACGGAGCTCATCTGAGCGACATGCACAAAATTAGGGTTTCGAGCTTCAGCGCTAAAAATGAGGAGTCAGAGGTCAAAATGTTCAAAACTGAGGTATCCATCCTGATCAGTGCCCTTCCGAGAGTATGTTGGCAAAATTTGAAGGCAATCAGAGAACCTGCTATTTTTAGTAAGGCATTTTGGGCAGGGGCTATAAATAGTAAGTCACTTCGGCAGCGGCTATAATTGGCAGGTCAGCAGCAGATCTCAGCAAGCACAAGTCAAGCACGTGATAGGTAATCCTTGGCGCGAATTTCAATACAAACGAAGTAGCAGAGAATGGAAAATCAGACAATTGCTATTTTTAGCAGGTCAATTAGGGTTTCCTAAAATCAAGGGCGGAACCCGACAGTCACGCAGGATCAGCATCCGATGGCAATCACCATGTTTCGGGCATTCAATACGCAAAGTTTGAAGACTTTCTGAGAAGTTTCTATTTTTAGCAGGTTGCTAAAAATAGCAGGTACAAATAGACATCAGGCGCTGACAGAACGAGTTAGTCAAAATTCAGAGCAAGGTAAAAATCAGGCTTTCAGGAGTCAGAATTCAGTCAACAGCGCAAAATTTCAAGAATTTTCTAAAAATAGAAAGTCAGGGCGAGTTAGGGTTGACCACGGAAAATCAACTCAAATCTGGTAACAGGCGTAAAATTGTGCTAAAATGGATAAAATTTCAATTCCGGCATTAAGGCTCACTTTGAAGGCTGAACGGGGGTGAAAATTTTTCTAAGTGTCGGAAACTTGACGGAGACCCTGCCAAATGCGCCCAAGGAGGTTAAGGATTCAAAATTTCACTAAGGCATTCAAAATGAGCGGAGACCCTGCTATATGCGCCTCTTGACAAAAACTGGAAGTTGGTGGTCTTAAATGCGCCCCCTTGACAAATTGAAAGTTGGTTGATTGATATGCGCCCCAAAGCATAAACTAAAAGCTCATGCCTCCAAATGCGCCCTTGAGGAAGGAGGTGACAGGAAAATTTTCTAAATGCTTAAAATTTGAAGCACAATGGGTGAAATGCGCCCAAGTTGAGAGGGGAGGCTTAAGAATTGACTAAGTGTTGAAAACTAGAAGCTAGCCTAGGCAAATGCGCCTTGAAGAATTGGAAGCACCAAAAATTTGCTAAGGCACCCAAACTTGACGTAGCACCCCCAAAATGCGCCTTAGGAAGAAGGGTAATTGAAAATTCTCCAAGTATTGACAAAAATTGGAAGTAGAGGGGCCTAAATGCGCCCTAGCTTGGGAGGTGGATAGAAAAATGGTTAAGTGTAAAATTGGAAGCTCAGGCCCCCAAATGCGCCCTTGAAGAGAGAAAGCTTCAGAAAATTTTCTAAGTGTCAAAACTAAAAACTCCTTCAGTGAAATGCGCCTTTGGGCTTAAAGTGATGAAATTAAAAGCTATGCCAGCTAAATGCGCCTAGAAGGTTAAAGTTCTTCAAAGACGTTGAAATTAGAAGCTCCACCTCTTATATGCGCCTATGGCAAAGTTGAAGGTGGAGGCATCACACCTCATATGCGCCTAAGACATGAAGTAAAAATTTGATATGAAGAGGAATCCCTAAATGTGCTAAGGCGTAAAAATCAAAATGAATGTTGACCCTTTGAAATGCGCCCATGATAAACTGAAAACTATGGGATCCAAATGCGCCCAATAAGATATTAAAGATTCAAAATTGAAAGTAAGCGTAGGGATTTGCGCCTCAAGGTTTAGGGGGGTCATTTGTGCCTTTGAAGTGGAAAATACGCTGAGTACTGAAAGTGGAAGTAAGCATAGGTATTTGCGCCCAAAGCCAGGGAGCAAATTCGAAGCTGGATATGGAGAATGCGCCTGGGGTAATAGGGTGGCGTGAAATTCAACCAAGGCGTAGGAAATAGAAATTAGTCTCTCATATGCGCCTAATGACAAAGCTGGAAACCTCAACAAGTAAATGCGCCTCATATTGGAGCTAAAAGCTTGGTTTGTGGATTGCACCTAAATTCGAAACTGGAAGGAGGGTATATGATGTGCGCCCATGAAGGAAAGAACGAAATCTGTAGATGCTAAATGCGCCCTCAACACAGGAAGCTACCTATGTGATTTGCGCATGAGATCAAGATAATAGAAATCGAAAGTGTGAACACATAAGTATGAATTACGCCAGAAGGGAGAAAATTATTTGACTAAGGCGTTAAAAATCATAGCTTGAAGTATGATTTAATTTTCCTGGGGGCGTATGATTTAATTTTCCTAAAAAGCGTGTGCTTTAATGCAAGGAAAGATAAAGATGTTTCAAAAATGGAACCTCCACTTACATTTTGTGCCTTGATTATGAAAGAAAGAAAGGAAATAAATAAATATTAAACGTCTCCCCTTTATGATGTGCGCCCCAATCCAAATTGGAAGTATCATGTGCTAAATGCGCTCTCAACATTGAGGTTCGACATGAGATATACGCCCAAGACATAGGGTGGTGCAATAAAATTGATAAGTGAATGACATGTCAGGCGTGATATGTGCTTTCGTGACAAATTTTTTAAGTGACTTGAAATTTTTCTCACCACAGGAAGGATTGAAAATGAAAAATTTTCAAAATGCTAAATGATTTAAAAAATTTCTAAGGCAAAGAATTTTTTTTTTTCTTCCTGAGGAAATTACGCCTGGACATGGAGGATGATGGAATTTCTTAAGACATGAATAAATTGACAGATGATGGAGTCTGATGATGCCAGCTGCACAAGGTCAACAAAAATATTTCCAAGTCAGAGCAACAAGAAATGTTCACAGATGAAGAAATGGATTAAATTTGATGAAAATTATTTTTCTAAGGTCCAAAATTCAAAGAATTAAATGAACCCGTTCGTTGCATACCCATGAATTTGAGGCGTTTTGAAGAAAATTTTCTTCTGGGTATTGATGATTATCGATCAGGAAGGGATTTTAAAGTCTTCTACGCTTTGTCGGGGCATTCAGGGTGAATATTTTTACTGGGCGCCAGGTTGATGAATTTCCTAAGGGAAATTTGAAAAATTTTCTAAGGCATGAAATGAAATGTGGTTGACATAAAATTGCCTTGGCCGATGAATTTGAACGTGATCGCCTAGATAATTTTTGATCAAATTCCAGATGAAAGAATTTCTTCTCAAGCCAGAGTTGAATGAAATATCAAAGTAAAGAGAGCGCCAGGCAAAATGCAGGATGGGTTGGAAATTTGGCTTAGGCATGAAGAAATTAAACGCAATGTTGGCTGGGGAAAAGTGATGAGCTCTTGAAGATCAAAGCGTGAAAATCAGGTAAGTAAGGTGAATTTATATTATGATGTGTTCTAATGCCCTTCTCCTTGCTTGCTTTGCAGGATGAGCATGGAGGCCAAGTAATGAAGCACGATGGTATTAAGACCTTCGGAGGAAGATAAAGTTTTGAAGGAAGGTTGCAAGAAATGGCTAAGTGTTGGAGTTTCTCCTCAAGAATCCAATGTGCACCCATGACAAGCGGAAATGATCTAGTCCAAGACTGAGAGGTCCTTCAAATTCAAGAATGGGAGTTCGAGCAAGGGTCAAGGAGAAAATCAAGAGCGGTCGGACTCTAGATTCTACCAAATTCTATTATTCGAGGTGGCAATCTTAAAGTCTCTTTTACCCTCCTCCAAGCGATCATCAGAATTGGCCGAGTACGAAGATCAAGAACAGTGTGAACGCGTCTGTAGACGGGAATCTTCTAGAAGGGTGGTGGCCATTAATGACGCATTTATTACCCCACTCTCCTTTGTGGCGTTTTTAGGGCAAATCATGTTTAGGGCTGAGGTGGCACGATCTGGGCCATCCAGCCGATTGTAATCTGAGCCGTCCGTTGGACTTGGCCAGCTATAAAAGGGGGAGTCCCCCTCATTTGTGCCTTCAGTAGAGTAGACAGTAGAGATTAGCATGAGACAGTAGAATTAGAGTAGAAGTTAGAATAGAGAAATAACTTAGAAGTAGATTGATAGTGTAGTTGGAGGAGAAGGAAAGTTTTCCTTTGAAAACTTTTGTAAGAAATTGTCGTGTAAAACTTTCATAATAAAAGATCTTTCATTGATGGTGAAATTCATCTTTGTTGTGGATAGCTAGCGAGGTTTCTTCATTCCTTCTACTTCAAGTAGCGTAGAGTAGCATAAATTTCATTTTCATGCAAGTAGATAGTAATTGTGGGATGTGGTCTTCAATTTGAGCAAACTTCGTCTATCCATACCACTAGTGTGTTCGCTGATGGTGAATGTGCCTTGTGTGGTCAACTGGAATGTCATGTACTTAACTTCGATCATGATTTGTATGTTTATATGCGTCGTTGTGATGGTATTTTCATGCTAAGTTGTGATATGAACATCTTGAACTACTCCTTTGAAGATTGCACCGGTTCTGTGGAGGTTGTCCAAAGTGAGGCAAAGCAGAGCCTGGTTGAAGCTTGTGAGAATTGATCGCCATGTCCACGCCTTAGAATATATTTAGACTCTCTAAACCTGCATCATTTAAATTCAGTACTTTTGATTAGAATAGAAACCCGCGCTTCATAGATAAACCTTTCGAGCATTTGAATTCCTTTCTCCGCTGCCGAACAATTCCGTAAGTCCCCTTGGAATACTGACCAAAATTTTTATCCAGTGAGGCCCGGGCCTATTAGCATTGAAGAACCTTGGAGTTGAGCGCATGAACTTCTACGGCAATCTTAAGCACGTCTCGCGAATAGCACGATCAAGAAGAGAGAATAGAAGCGTCCGTTAGGCTTTGTTGTGTTAGTGCAGTCCTCAAAAACCAAATCAGAGCCGAAGCTAGAAGGGGCGACTGGAATTATTCGAGTAGGAAAACCCGATTAATAAAGTTTAGAAATGCCAAATCTTGAGGAGATATATTAGATCTCATTATGTCAAAATCCAAAAAGTGAAAAGTTGAAAAATTCAAAAAAATAAAATAAATAGAAAATAAAAAAAGAGATTTCTCAATGGATGGACACTTTTGTTGCCCTCAAGACGGTCTTGTGGATATTGCTCAGATTCAAGAAAGATTGGATGCACAGTTGCACCCCAGGAATTTGTCTAAGTTTGCTTTGCCAGGAGGTTGTCGAATTCATGAGACCTCCCAGCACGAAGAAATCAGTTGTTTAACGTTCCTCTCAAGGATAGAGCTTGTTCTCCAAGGGAAAATTTTCTTTTGGGATGTTCCCAAGCCAGGAGTATTGGATATAGAACCTGATGATTATAGCCTTCCAGAGGTTGTGGAGGAAGCCTTCACAAGATTCATACTTAGGATCCAGAATCAGTTAGGATCCAGAATCAGTTGGAACTTGGCAATGTTTGCTTAAAAGGTGTTTTGCTCCCTCGTTGGTGTCGGATCCACAACGCACCTCATCCGGAGTTCACTTGTACAACATGTGAAGGAGCTATCAACTTTGCTAGATGTCGCCTTGGATTACCAGTACTACCATATGGATTCTTCAAAGACAAAGGATGGATTGAGTATGCCACACAAACGTTTTCAGCACCAAATGAAGAGGATACCTCAACAACACCCAACAACAAGGAGAATGAGTCACAACAGGATGATGTGATCAGGCTTAGGGAGCAAGCAGATGAAGATTGTTCCTACATCACGCTAGAACAAGAGGCTATAGGAGCAAACATCAAAGAAGCAGTGGGATACATCCAAGGGAGAGAAACCACCCAAGACAACTGCCAGCATACGGAAGTGAATGAATGTACTAGATTGCGAATTGTTGAAGATCATCAAGAACTAGGGACGAAGGACTTAGCTCAAAGTATAGATGGTGTGAGAAATTTTCAATATCCATTTTCTCAAGGAGGGGAATGTGAAGAAGGAAGCGATTCAAATACGCTTCAAGAAAGGATGCTCCTCGATGAGAAAGTTCAATCATGCACGAGTGAGATAGAAGAAATGGTAAGCAGCTTAAGGCAAGATGATATGTTTGATGATCAATGGGCTACCAAGATGGAGGCTTAATATGAAGGGCACTTCGCGTCAGCACTTGATCCATTATTCACAGTCATGGAGGAGTTGCTTGATGAAATTGAAACAAATGAGATACTGCTTGACAAAGAGATAGAAAATGAGGAGCAATTCGGGTTGGGGCTTAAGCCATTGTTAGAGATTCAAAAGGAGCCAGCGCATGAAGTAATCCAAGTTTTCGAGTGCTCTTTCGAATTGATTTCCCACCCCGCTCCTCCCAGTTTGGATCACCTCCATGTTTTGGATGCAAGTGGTATGGTTCACCATCAACTTCGGCCTCCTGATAAAGCGATGGATGACAGGCAAGAATTCATGCCATCAAACGAAGACCGGCAGGTTGTATCTTTCCCCACTGTCGATTACAAAGAATACCATTTTGATTATGGAGATTTAGGAAAGAAAACTTGTTTATGGATTAATCATGGTCCAGATGAGTTGCCTCAATTGCTAATCTTTCCTGAAGTTTTGCTTGAGTTTGAGATTCGTATTGTGAAAGATTACTTTTCTGAGTTCAAGGATAAATTTGCTAGGCTCCGCACTATCACCGTTGTTCTGTCGCTGCTGAACATACTGAGAAATCATGCCAGGAGTTGTATGTACTTAGGTCTTTTGATTGTTGTTCGCTTAAAGTTTTTGTTTTTGTTTAGATTAGTTGTCTTGCTTTCGTAGTTTAGTTGTTGCTTTCAATAAAAGGGGATCCCATTTGTGAAGTGGGTGTTGTGTTTGCCAAGGCCCAAAACAATGTTGGTCCATTTCTTGGACAGTCATCCAGGAACTGCTTTAGAATCCAAGGTTATTCTTTAAAGTCTTATCATTTGGTTAGGAACTGTACTTGACTCGGAAGGGAATCATCTATTGTGTCTTGACACCAAGTCTCACGATTGTTATATTTAATTGCCCTAAGTCATTGAGGTTTCTTAGGAGAAGTCTTGGCGAGTGAAAATCTTGCGTCTCGCTCCAGCGCCACTACAATTCTTAAACCCATTGGAGGCTTCATTGCCTGCCAGCCAATTAAGGAATTGATGGAGAAATCAAATGGAGAAAAGAAAATGTGCTTAAAAGAAATATCTGAAAAACGAGAGAGAAAGAAAATGAAAAATGAAATATTATGAAATATTGGTTTTGGGAACATACGAGTAACTCCACCGGGGCTATAGACGCCTGGCCGGCAGTGGAGCAATATTCGTGGGAATTGTAGTGACAACCTCGTCGGGGCTATGGACGCCTGACTGGCAACGAGGCAATGTCCAGGATGCTTTTGAAGTAAGATACTTATATAACTTGCCACGACGGATTCTAGGAGCTTCAACGGTCTTTTGAGCTGGTACGAACACATATGCACACACTTGTAATCAAAAGATGAGGTGCCTTGATCCAATTTAGGATTCCTCTTCCCTTTTAAGTATATCCCCTAGCCAGTTGATGGGTTGGAAAGATTATCCAAGGGTGCTGAGTATGGAATGGGTTTTATCTTTGAAATGTTCAGGAACATTTATTCGGGTTGGGGCTAATGTTGTGACGTTTTTCACACATCGCCCCATTGCAAATGGGGACCCCCTAATTTTGGCTTTGCTTTTCGTTCGTTGTGTTGTTGTCTCTCTTTTCTACTGTCTATCTTTTCGGGATTGAGCCCGTCTTTGAGTTTAAGCTTGAAATTTTGGCCAAGTCTGAAAAATTAGGGTTTTGAATTTTCCAGCCAATCTAAAGTCAAATGAGGTAAATAAATTGAAAATTGAGACTAACACTGTTGTCAGCACATTTTTGGCAGGTTCCCACAAAAATTTCGTTGAATTCTGGCAACTTACTATTTTTAGTAAGTGTGCAATTACGGGCAATTTGTCAACATTCTTGAGATTCCGACAGTCACATTGCGTCCAGAGCACATCAGGCTACACACAGGTTAAATTTGAGCGAAAACGGACGACTTGCTATTTTTAGCAGTCCAGCTTCCAGAGCAGATTTCAAGGTCTAGATGTTACATTTTCTGATGCATGTCCGGAGATTCTTTCTGGGTTTTTCGAGACCTTCGCAGTGATGTGACATGCAAAGCAGGATGACGACTTTCAGCACTCAGCCTTCGGAGGCCAATATTAGGGTTTGCATGCAGACGTTTTCAGCGCATGTTGGCATTTTCTTTCTGGGTTTTCCAAGAGCTTCGCAACGATGTAACATGCAAATGGAGCTGACCACTTTTCAGAAACTTACTATTTTTAGCCAGTGCATGCATGTTGAAGATTTTTCTGGATTTTTCTGGGTTTTTCAAGATTTTTCGGGCAGTATGACATGCAAGATCATCCGACAGCTGGTTGATCACTTTTTGGGCCGCTTTCTATTTTTAGCAAGTATCACTTGGGCAGCTACTCGACACCTCAGAAATGCAAGCTGACTGCCATGCAGCTGAAACAACGTCAAACGGAGCTCATCTGAGCGACATGCACAAAATTAGGGTTTCGAGCTTCAGCGCTAAAAATGAGGAGTCAGAGGTCAAAATGTTCAAAACTGAGGTATCCATCCTGATCAGTGCCCTTCCGAGAGTATGTTGGAAAAATTTGAAGGCAATCAGAGAACCTGCTATTTTTAGTAAGGCATTTTGGGCAGGGGCTATAAATAGTAAGTCACTTCGGCAGCGGCTATAATTGGCAGGTCAGCAGCAGATCTCAGCAAGCACAAGTCAAGCACGTGATAGGTAATCCTTGGCGCGAATTTCAATACAAACGAAGTAGCAGAGAATGGAAAATCAGACAATTGCTATTTTTAGCAGGTCAATTAGGGTTTCCTAAAATCAAGGGCGGAACCCGACAGTCACGCAGGATCAGCATCCGATGGCAATCACCATGTTTCGGGCATTCAATACGCAAAGTTTGAAGACTTTCTGAGAAGTTTCTATTTTTAGCAGGTTGCTAAAAATAGCAGGTACAAATAGACATCAGGCGCTGACAGAACGAGTTAGTCAAAATTCAGAGCAAGGTAAAAATCAGGCTTTCAGGAGTCAGAATTCAGTCAACAGCGCAAAATTTCAAGAATTTTCTAAAAATAGAAAGTCAGGGCGAGTTAGGGTTGACCACGGAAAATCAACTCAAATCTGGTAACAGGCGTAAAATTGTGCTAAAATGGATAAAATTTCAATTCCGGCATTAAGGCTCACTTTGAAGGCTGAACGAGGGTGAAAAATTTTCTAAGTGTCGGAAACTTGACGGAGACCCTGCCAAATGCGCCCAAGGAGGTTAAGGATTCAAAATTTCACTAAGGCATTCAAAATGAGCGGAGACCCTGCTATATGCGCCTCTTGACAAAAACTGGAAGTTGGTGGTCTTAAATGCGCCCCCTTGACAAATTGAAAGTTGGTTGATTGATATGCGCCCCAAAGCATAAACTAAAAGCTCATGCCTCCAAATGCGCCCTTGAGGAAGGAGGTGACAGGAAAATTTTCTAAATGCTTAAAATTTGAAGCACAATGGGTGAAATGCACCCAAGTTGAGAGGGGAGGCTTAAGAATTGACTAAGTGTTGAAAACTAGAAGCTAGCCTAGGCAAATGCGCCTTGAAGAATTGGAAGCACCAAAAATTTGCTAAGGCACCCAAACTTGACGTAGCACCCCCAAAATGCGCCTTAGGAAGAAGGGTAATTGAAAATTCTCCAAGTATTGACAAAAATTGGAAGTAGAGGGGCCTAAATGTGCCCTAGCTTGGGAGGTGGATAGAAAAATGGTTAAGTGTAAAATTGGAAGCTCAGGCCCCCAAATGCGCCCTTGAAGAGAGAAAGCTTCAGAAAATTTTCTAAGTGTCAAAACTAAAAACTCCTTCAGTGAAATGCGCCTTTGGGCTTAAAGTGATGAAATTAAAAGCTATGCCAGCTAAATGCGCCTAGAAGGTTAAAGTTCTTCAAAGACGTTGAAATTAGAAGCTCCACCTCTTATATGCGCCTATGGCAAAGTTGAAGGTGGAGGCATCACACCTCATATGCGCCTAAGACATGAAGTAAAAATTTGATATGAAGAGGAATCCCTAAATGTGCTAAGGCGTAAAAATCAAAATGAATGTTGACCCTTTGAAATGCGCCCATGATAAACTGAAAACTATGGGATCCAAATGCGCCCAATAAGATATTAAAGATTCAAAATTGAAAGTAAGCGTAGGGATTTGCGCCTCAAGGTTTAGGGGGGTCATTTGTGCCTTTGAAGTGGAAAATACGCTGAGTACTGAAAGTGGAAGTAAGCATAGGTATTTGCGCCCAAAGCCAGGGAGCAAATTCGAAGCTGGATATGGAGAATGCGCCTGGGGTAATAGGGTGGCGTGAAATTCAACCAAGGCGTAGGAAATAGAAATTAGTCTCTCATATGCGCCTAATGACAAAGCTGGAAACCTCAACAAGTAAATGCGCCTCATATTGGAGCTAAAAGCTTGGTTTGTGGATTGCACCTAAATTCGAAACTGGAAGGAGGGTATATGATGTGCGCCCATGAAGGAAAGAACGAAATCTGTAGATGCTAAATGCGCCCTCAACACAGGAAGCTACCTATGTGATTTGCGCATGAGATCAAGATGATAGAAATTGAAAGTGTGAACACATAAGTATGAATTACGCCAGAAGGGAGAAAATTATTTGACTAAGGCGTTAAAAATCATAGCTTGAAGTATGATTTAATTTTCCTGGGGGCGTATGATTTAATTTTCCTAAAAAGCGTGTGCTTTAATGCAAGGAAAGATAAAGATGTTTCAAAAATGGAACCTCCACTTACATTTTGTGCCTTGATTATGAAAGAAAGAAAGGAAATAAATAAATATTAAACGTCTCCCCTTTATGATGTGCGCCCCAATCCAAATTGGAAGTATCATGTGCTAAATGCGCTCTCAACATTGAGGTTCGACATGAGATATACGCCCAAGACATAGGGTGGTGCAATAAAATTGATAAGTGAATGACATGTCAGGCGTGATATGTGCTTTCGTGACAAATTTTTTAAGTGACTTGAAATTTTTCTCACCACAGGAAGGATTGAAAATGAAAAATTTTCAAAATGCTAAATGATTTAAAAAATTTCTAAGGCAAAGAATTTTTTTTTTTCTTCCTGAGGAAATTACGCCTGGACATGGAGGATGATGGAATTTCTTAAGACATGAATAAATTGACAGATGATGGAGTCTGATGATGCCAGCTGCACAAGGTCAACAAAAATATTTCCAAGTCAGAGCAACAAGAAATGTTCACAGATGAAGAAATGGATTAAATTTGATGAAAATTATTTTTCTAAGGTCCAAAATTCAAAGAATTAAATGAACCCGTTCGTTGCATACCCATGAATTTGAGGCGTTTTGAAGAAAATTTTCTTCTGGGTATTGATGATTATCGATCAGGAAGGGATTTTAAAGTCTTCTACGCTTTGTCGGGGCATTCAGGGTGAATATTTTTACTGGGCGCCAGGTTGATGAATTTCCTAAGGGAAATTTGAAAAATTTTCTAAGGCATGAAATGAAATGTGGTTGACATAAAATTGCCTTGGCCGATGAATTTGAACGTGATCGCCTAGATAATTTTTGATCAAATTCCAGATGAAAGAATTTCTTCTCAAGCCAGAGTTGAATGAAATATCAAAGTAAAGAGAGCGCCAGGCAAAATGCAGGATGGGTTGGAAATTTGGCTTAGGCATGAAGAAATTAAACGCAATGTTGGCTGGGGAAAAGTGATGAGCTCTTGAAGATCAAAGCGTGAAAATCAGGTAAGTAAGGTGAATTTATATTATGATGTGTTCTAATGCCCTTCTCCTTGCTTGCTTTGCAGGATGAGCATGGAGGCCAAGTAATGAAGCACGATGGTATTAAGACCTTCGGAGGAAGATAAAGTTTTGAAGGAAGGTTGCAAGAAATGGCTAAGTGTTGGAGTTTCTCCTCAAGAATCCAATGTGCACCCATGACAAGCGGAAATGATCTAGTCCAAGACTGAGAGGTCCTTCAAATTCAAGAATGGGAGTTCGAGCAAGGGTCAAGGAGAAAATCAAGAGCGGTCGGACTCTAGATTCTACCAAATTCTATTATTCGAGGTGGCAATCTTAAAGTCTCTTTTACCCTCCTCCAAGCGATCATCAGAATTGGCCGAGTACGAAGATCAAGAACAGTGTGAACGCGTCTGTAGACGGGAATCTTCTAGAAGGGTGGTGGCCATTAATGACGCATTTATTACCCCTCTCCTTTGTGGCAGTTTTTAGGGCAAATCATGTTTAGGGCTGAGGTGGCACGATCTGGGCCATCCAGCCGATTGTAATCTGAGCCGTCCGTTGGACTTGGCCAGCTATAAAAGGGGGAGTCCCCCTTCATTTGTGCCTTCAGTAGAGTAGACAGTAGAGATTAGCATGAGACAGTAGAATTAGAGTAGAAGTTAGAATAGAGAAATAACTTAGAAGTAGATTGATAGTGTAGTTGGAGGAGAAGGAAAGTTTTCCTTTGAAAACTTTTGTAAGAAATTGTCGTGTAAAACTTTCATAATAAAAGATCTTTCATTGATGGTGAAATTCATCTTTGTTGTGGATAGCTAGCGAGGTTTCTTCATTCCTTCTACTTCAAGTAGCGTAGAGTAGCATAAATTTCATTTTCATGCAAGTAGATAGTAATTGTGGGATGTGGTCTTCAATTTGAGCAAACTTCGTCTATCCATACCACTAGTGTGTTCGCTGATGGTGAATGTTCCTTGTGTGGTCAACTGGAATGTCATGTACTTAACTTCGATCATGATTTGTATGTTTATATGCGTCGTTGTGATGGTATTTTCATGCTAAGTTGTGATATGAACATCTTGAACTACTCCTTTGAAGATTGCACCGGTTCTGTGGAGGTTGTCCAAAGTGAGGCAAAGCAGAGCCTGGTTGAAGCTTGTGAGAATTGATCGCCATGTCCACGCCTTAGAATATATTTAGACTCTCTAAACCTGCATCATTTAAATTTAGTACTTTTGATTAGAATAGAAACCCGCGCTTCATAGATAAACCTTTCGAGCATTTGAATTCCTTTCTCCGCTGCCGAACAATTCCGTAAGTCCCCTTGAAATACCAGCAAATCACATCGAGCCAAACTGAGCCTATTCGCACTGAAAGAACCTTGGAGTTGAACGCATGAACTTTCTGGCAATCTTAGCGTGCGGAATACTTTGATCAAGAGAGAATAGAGCGTCCGTTGGGCGACTTTGTTCTGTGTTGGTGCGGTCTCAAAAACCACGTCAACAGGTACCACTAAGGATTTCTGGGTACCACCAAGTTTCCTTGAGCCTCATGATATTTGGAAAGCAGTCTTCTATAAATCTTTTGCTTTTTGGTATGCCTATAGTTAAATAGGTTAATTTGCATAAATTTTTGACTCTAGTGTCACTTGAGAAGTGCTAAAACAAATAATTCAATTGTGTTCTTACCATCAGTAATCAAATTTCTTGTTGATGCATAATTTGATGTTTTTGAGGACACTGAAGGTCTCCCTCCTTTTTGGTCTGTCCAACATTCGATTGAAGTTGTGCCATTGTCTTGGTTGCTCAATTGGCAATTGTTGAGTTGTAACTTGTACCCATTGACAATGTTGATAGAGAAAGCCAAATCAAATAATTGGTAGAGGAAGGCAAGATTTAGCTCAACTCTTATTTTAGATCTCTTGCTCTTGTAGCCAATGAAATAGAAAAATGAGTAGTGGTTAGTCAAGGGTATCAAGCTCTTAACAAAACCATTGTGAATGCCTACTATCCACTTCCCATGATTGATGACTTATAGATCTGCATTATGGAGTTAATTAACCGTATTTCAACCCGAGTTTTAGATATCACCAAGTTTGCTTGGAGCCTCATGATGCTTGATACATAGTCTTCAAGACAAAGTTAGGCTCCATGAGTGGCCAGTCACGTATTTTGGCCTCACCAATGCTCCTACCACATTGATGGCATAATCAATGGTGTTGTTAGACCCCATCTTGACAATTATGTGGTCTATCTAAATAACATCATGGCCTACAACAAGACTTGGGATGACTTAATCTTCTTCGTCAATACCAACTACAAGCCAATATCAAGAATCCATTTTTGTAACATTTAAATTAAATACTTAAGCTTTCTCATTGAAGAGGTTGGTGCATGCAAATTTTGAAAAATTCAAGGACCTTCATGAGTTTCCTTGTTTGTCTAGCATTTCAAACTTGAAGAGTATTATGTGAGATACAAATTTTAATGTGAATTTTCTTTGTAACTACTCAGATGTTGCCCGACTCCTTCATCAACTTAATCTTAGTTGGAATCCATAAGCTTCCCAAGCATTTAGTTGTTTGAAAGACACTCTTTGCATGATGCTTGTACCTGCTATCCCTAACTTGCAGCAACTATTTAAGCAATTTCTTAAGCCAAAGGGACATCTAATGACATATCATTTTGAGGTGTTGTCATATGACAATTTCAATTATATCATGTAAACAAAAATTAAGTGTATGTTTTAAGCCATAAATCTTCCTCAATAAAGCATTATATTTCTTATCATTGCAAGGAGGCTGCTTCTTGGTGATTCCAACATTGTACAATTGTTGATTTAAATCATAGGACCTATATATAGAGGCATGTTAAGTTTGATCCATTTTTTCATATATATTTTCCTCTATAAAAATGATATATAATTCTTTCATTTGTAGTGAATTTTATAATTCCTTCACATAAAAAAAATTTCCTCATAAATTTCCATTAAATAAGTATTGTAAAGTGGATAACCTCACAAATTGGCTTGATGAAGTCGACCAAAGTTTAATGTCAGCTCAAAAGTACTCATTACTTAGTCTTTATAAAGTATCCATCTAAGACACTCACGCATAATTAAGTACAATGGAATACAAAGCCTCTTTGACTACATAATATTCTCAAGTATTAAAGAAGTATTAAAGAAGTAAACTATGTATTGCCAGGTTTGAAGAGTTCCACAACATATTTATAATTAATAGGCAATGGTTGGTGGTCAATACACAGACATATGCAAAAGTTGGTGGTCATTCTATATATATATATATCTCTCTCTCTCTATATATATATATATAACACATATGTATATTATAGACATGTATATATATTGTTTATTTATGTACATGTATATAAATGTCTATATGTGTATATGTATATGTACACACGCAAACACATAGATGTGAATTTAAGTATTTTTAACTAAAAAATGTTTTTATCAAACATATCGTCTACCTAAATTTATTGTAGATAATTTAGATATGGACCACTTTGATGCCAATTTACCAAAAAAGTGAAATTATTCTAAAAACTTGATATTTCAACTACTACTATTACTCATGTAAATAACATTTAAAAAAATATAAAAAATATCCTTTGGAAGTTTGTAAGTGTAATATATATATATATTAAAAGTAGGTTATGAACACCATAAGGTTGATTTTCTTGTCAAGAAAAAATACTTTCTAAATAAAAATCATTTTCAATCAAACATATGATCTAGCTAGATTTATTGAAGCTAATTTAGATATGGACACCATTTTGAAGCCAATTTACCAAAAAATACAATTATTCGAAAAATATGTTATTTGAACTACTACTAATGTAAATAATATATATATTTTTTTAAAAATATCCTTTTGTAGGTTTGCGTGCGCACACACGCACACACACATATAAAGTAGGTTATGAGCACCAAAACATAAGGTCAATTATCTTTTCAAGAAAAAATATTAAATTTTAATAATTTTCTTTGGAAAAAATATGATGCACTACATAAAAGAATCTATGTAAAGACAATTTTTTTATTTTTATTTTTGATAAATAATTAAGACAAAAGATGACATCCCATGGAAATAGTTGTTTTTCAATACACACCTATTTTAATATTTATTTAAAAAATATAATAATCAAAATCGAAAAAAAATAAGTCTATGCACTAAAGTTTTAACTTATAAATACAGACAAAAAAATTGAAGGAAAAAAAATTACTATATAAAGAGTGACATCTCGTTTAACTTTATTTTTCAACATTTTATTAACAATTAAATTATAGTTTTAATTTCAAAAAAAATTTATATTCAAAACTAAACATTTTATTAGTTTATATCATTTCAAAATTCAAAACATACATGCCACTTTTTAGTGATTAAAGTTAAAAATTTGGATCAGTGTTATCGACTCCTTTATAAAAGTGTGATACAACTTTGTGCTTTTATCCATGTGTTTCACACACGTGTGTGTATGTATACATATATATATATATATACACATGCATTTATACATATAGATATAGATATAGATATACATACACATCTATATACACATACATATATACATATACGCATATGCATATATACATACATACATGTGTGTGTGTGTGTGTGAGAGAGAGAGAGAGAGAGAGAGAGAGCGCTAAGGTAGAACAACTTTCTACACTAATCTTGAGAGGAGGATAATGTAAAAATTTATAGATCTTTACAACAATTACAAAAAATTAAACAAAAATAAACATAAATATCATGTATAGCACAACACAATGATTAACGTGAAGAAAACTCTTTCGAAAGAAAAATCCCACACTCCAAAAGTTACCTAATATATTATTCAAAAATCATAAAGATTACAATATACTTGCAGACCAAGCTTCTCATAGGAGATCACCAGCTAGAAATCCAGAGACAACACGACTGTTATTAGACTCAAGTAGAATACACCATATTACACAACTGCAATACAACACCCTCATAAAATAGGGTTTCCTTTTAGGGCAAGACAAGCCAACAAAATATCTACAATTAAATCTGAGACCTTATGATGAATGGTTCGGATTTACAATATCATTAATTTAATGTATGTCGACAATTTAATATATTTTAAATTATTTTTTTTAACGCACTCACATTCCACTCCACCTCATGCTACCATTATAGGTTATACCTCTAAGTGTGACTAGGATAGACATCTTAAATACATCCTATCAACATTAAAACTTATATAATTGCAAGGTTAAGACACATTTTCCTAACAAATCTCCCACTTGTCAAACACCTTGCAAGAGCAACAAGGAGTATAAACATCATCTCTTCATTGCTAGGAGCTAAAAGATCCATATGAAATTCTTCGTGCTCACAAGTTTAGTTAAATAATAAAAAAACATTTATCAAAGTCTCTACCTTAACTAGTTTCACCTTGCCATCTTCGACCATATCTCTAACAAAATGATACTTTACATCAATGTGCTTGGTCTTGGCATGAAATGCTGTGTTCTTAGCTAGACAAATCACACTCTGACTGTTGTAATAAATTGTCATTACACTTTGTTTTATTCCAATATCTGAACACAGTCTCTTAAGCCAAATGTTTTTTTTTACAAGCATGAGTAGTTGACATATACTTAGCTTTAACAGTGGGCAAAGCAACCATAACCCGTTGCTTACTCATCCAACTAATTGCACCACCAAATAAACACATAAGCATTGGTGGATCATCTTCTATCAACATCACTTGCCCAGTCTGAATCCACATAACCATGAATAACACAAGGAATATTTTGAGGTACCACATAAATATCCGAAGACTCTTTTAATTGCATCCCAATGAACTCTACCAAGATTAGACATATATTTAGAAAGAACTCCCACTGCTTGGGCAATGTATGGTCTAGTACAAATCATAACATACATCAAACTTCCAACTACACTCTGGTAAAACACTCTGCTCATCTCTTCCATCTCTGATGGGGATGTTGGATAATCTGAAATAGATAACTTTGTTCTAGCTACAAAAGAAACATAGAATGGTCTACAATTTTGCATGTTAAACCTCTGTAAAATTGAATTGATATACTTACTTTGGCTAAGCCATAGCTTTTTGTTCACTCTATCTCTTCTTATTTCCATCCCAAGAATGTGACTAGTTGCACCAAGATCTTTCATTTCAAATTTAGCTACAAGTTGAGATTTCATTTTTGAAATCATACCTTTCCCTTTGCTAATAAATAACATATCATCAACATATAATGCAATAGACAAGAAATGATTACCACCAGATTTATAATTAACACAATGATTTGATTTAGAATGCTCAAATCCCAAACTAAACACATTTGTGTCAAATTTCTTGTACCACATTCTAGGACTCTATTTTAGGCCATACAAAGATTTCTTCAATTTGCAAACCAATTTACTTTTACCTTTCACCATGAAGGAAAATAGTTTTCACATCCATTTGCTCAACCTCTAAATCATAGGTAGCAGCAATAGAAAGCAAAAATTTAATGGATGCCATTTTTGTAACAGGAGAAAATATCTCACCATAAAACACCCTCAACTTGAGAGTAACCTTTCACAACCAACATTTCTTTGTACTTCTCAATACCTCCATTTGAACCAATCTTTTTCTTGAACACACTGTAGACATCCAAATTTGGACACTTAATTTATCCAAATTTATCACTTTTCGTCTAAACATCCTCTTAGCCTAGTTAATTAAATAATATTACTATTATTTAATTAATATCTTTAATTCTGCTAAATCCCTAAGGTATTTAATTAATAATTGTATTTTCTTACCCTCTAATCCTCTTTTTCATCCAAATAAATTAAATAAATATTACATTTATTTAATTCCTCACATATCATTTTCATCTAATCTAATCCATTTCCTAATTTCTTCATTGGGATGTGCACATGCCTAGCCCTTGATTGGGATGTGTCACATCCACCCAACTTTTTGCAAGTTGGCTTTTAATCTCATTGGCCCCTATCCTCCTAATTATAAATTAATTCGGCCTAATCATTCCAAGATTTTTTAATTCCTTTTATTTGTCCTAGATTCCCTCCTTTATATGTGAATTTTTAATTCACATTCCATCCTTCCAAGGCTTCTAGAACTTTGGACTTGTCACAATCACCACATGTGACCAACCTTGGACTTGTCACAATCTTCACATGTGACCAAGTCCCACCTTTTTGGAGCCCACCTTTTACCCTCTAGATTCTTCCAATCATTGTGAATTTAAAATTCACTTTTATTCACCCAAGATTCTTCCCATCTCCCAATGTACTTGCAAGGTACTTGTACTTCCTCCACCTCCACCTCATGTACCCTCTTGACAACTCATCTCCACCTCATATCCTTTTGTCCATTTCACCCTCCACATGTCAAGATGTGAGGGCTTGTGGGTTCTCAACCCACCATAGCCCTTCATCTTGACCTTGTTGGAGCAATCTTGACCCTTGAATTCTCTAGAGAATTCAAATTCCTCTATAAATACCCCCTCCTCAAGGGCATTTACACAACACTTCATTTTTGAGCACCCACATGCTGCCCATTTTCCTTCTCACAACACTTTTGATTTTCATAACCTTATGCTGCCATTTTGCCTTCACAACACTTTGCACTCTCACAACTACATGCTGTCCAAGTCATTTTAGATCATTCAACCATCTTTTGTCCATCATTTTGCATATTGAAGCTTGCATTTTAATCACTCAATCTATCATCTAAGGAGCACACAACCCATCCAAGCAAGGGCCTATCAAAGAAGTTTCAACAACAAGGGAGGTAAAAGTGTTTTGTGTTTCATTTTATTTGCATTCATTTTCGTTGTAACTCTCTTTTGGCTAATCTTGAGGTGTCCTTGGTGTTTTGTCTTTCATGTTTCTTAGTTAGATTCACACATTTAGAGTAGCATAAAATATCAAGGTATACATTTCTGGCACGCCCGGTGGGCCCCACATACGGGTCTTGCATTTAATCTTTCTTTGAGTTAAGTTTT
>VDFB02342690.1:0-22806 GCA_007258455.2 Sequoia sempervirens | reverse complement strand
AACAACCCATTTTATTTTTTCCCATCCCCCACAATTTCCCGCTAAAATTGGACTTTTTTTTCCAAACTAATTTCGACCCAGTTCCTCATTTTCCTCCGCGAACAAAACCCATGTCTTCGATTTTTCAAAATTAAATTTTGATTTTTACCCTAACACTTCCGGAGGCCATAACTTTTGACTCGGGTGTCCGTTTGAGCTGAAATTTGACGGGTGGTTGCGTTTTGAGCTAACGAGTGGATTCCCAACTAGTTTTATAAAAACTGGTTGGACTCCGTTTTGACCCATTTTTGGGGCCTCAAAGTTTCATCTTGACCCCTAAAATCCCAATTTAGTGTTTTTTGAAAAATTGTTTGCTCATAACTCAACATGCATATCTCGAATCTGGGATGTTAGTTGGCAATTCATCCTATCTCACCAATGGGTATTTCTTGGAAAAAATTCGGACTCTCAAACATACGACCATGAAGTTTCCTAAAATGGCAAAATTTGACAATTTTTGAAAATTGCCAAATCGGGAAAAATCTGCTTGTCAACACCTTACATCCCTTAAAGCCCCGGAGCTCGGTGTAGAATCCATTCAATCATATCCTTCAATCATTTTGGTCTCCAATCCAATCCTAATCTGAGCTTTAATCTTATCCCCATCTGAGCTTAGCCAAACCCCTAATCTGGGCTTTCATCCATCTGCAACAAAGTCTTAAGGTCCCTCCCTCCATCTTCTTCAATTTTGTCCCTTTTCATCCATTCTAATCAATCTATTCACTCATTTGCTTCGAACTTTCATCTATTATCTCAACACTTCATCAAACCTCCTATCATCTCAAACATTCATCAAACCTCCTTCTATCATTTCCACCTCTCATTCCATAATCTTGATCAATCCTTTACTCATTTTGAGTAATCTTCCACCTGTTCCAAGCATCTTGATCAATCCTTTACTCATTCTGAGTAATCTTCCACCTGTTCCAAGCATCCAAATCATTCTGAGTCATCTACCCATTTGGTCACCTTTTCCTCATCCAAATCCTTATCCCTCTATCCAATTCACCCAAACAATCCTTTTTCCTCCTCCCCATCCTCTCCCCTCATCCCATCGCCTAATCCCTTGTCATTGGTATCTCGCTATAGGCTTTACCCCATGCAATCCAATGTCATCCATCTTATCGTCATCACTTCTGCTTCTTCTGCACATCTTTTCTATCTCATCGTTCATCATTTCACCATTCATCTATATGGCATGTCATTTGCCCACTTCATCTTTGATGATTTGGATAACTATCCCATCCCTGAAGCTTTATATAGTCACTATCGTCCAACATCATTTATCTTATCACTTCATCATTCATCTATCTTGCCCATCGTGTCAGTCCAATCATTTTATCTCCTTATCTAGGGACATCTCATCCTCTTTCATCCATCATTTGTTGTCGGTCTTTAGTCGAACTACGAGGGCTCTGCGCTTTCACGTAGGCAAGGCTAATCTTTGATCGGCCCCCGAGCCCCTAGGTCTTTAGGTTTTATCAGTCCCATGTCTTGTCTCCCTTGTGTCGTGTCATTAAGCTATGCCCTTATCTAGCCAGTCCTTCACAAATGAGATCCACTTGTATCATCAAATTCAATCAGTTTTGAATATCCTATGTCATAACGATCTTTTAGTTTCGTATCCATCATCTTTGGTCTCAACAGGATGCATCCTTCCTAACAGACCTCATCAATCCCATCCATCTCCTTGATCCTATGGCAATGGACGTTTGAAATTGATTGTGATCTTTTGATGCTTTTGGCTTTTGTTTATCATTTGAGCTCCCTATCATCACTTGTCAAGACCGCCATAATCCATCATATTATGGTGTGTTTTGATTGGTCAACATAGGGACATATCTTGATCTTTTTATGTTTATTTGTGTCTTCTTGGTTGTCCCACGTAGTACCCACCAAGATCCCTGCGGTCTTGTGTTATGCTGGGGCATCTTTTTGTGCTTGTGGTTATCTTAATACCTGGCCCGACCAAGGTCTTTCTGACCTTGGGGTGTTGGGATAGCCTTCTTGTCTGTTTGATGCATTAGACACAATTGCGCCTTGGTTCTTTATACCCTGGTGTCTTGTGTTTGATGCTATAGCAAAAACCAGTGCTCCAAAGATGATAAATTGCATTTAGAATTGCATCTCATTCTCCATTCTATCGTCTTGCATGTATCCCCCCATCCATTCATCATTCATCCTTCATCCTTATCTCTCTCCAATCTCCATCTCTATCCAACCACCAGAATCATCTAATCATATCCTTTCTCTTGTCCCCAGTCTCATTATCAGCCTTGACCCATCATCATCATCATCCATTAGTGTCATTCACTATCCCTTTTGGTGTTGTTTTGGGATGTATCCTTCCCTCATCAACAACACTTTCATCATCATCATCGGGAGGTATTCCTCCCTATCCTTTTGTGGTGTTTTGGGATGTATCCTTCCCTCATCAATACCACTCAGTGGGATGTATCCTTCCCTATCCTCGTGTTGTTTTGGACTCTTTAATTCCCTCATTGACAACCCTCCATCCATCATCAACCCATTTTGGCTTGTACCTTGACTGGGGCAACATCACCTTTTGTCCTCAACTCTCTTTGTGCTTCATCCATCTCCATCTCTTACTCTCTTCCCCATCACCTTGCATCATCTTCCTCATCTCCCCTTGCATCACATCATCTATTTCGAGAGCACACACGTGTTCTCTTCAACCCGCATGTCCTCTCGAGGGGGCATCCTTCATCCCTAATTTCCATCATTTTCATCTTCCTTCCTAGTCACTTCTTTGAATGACTGGGGCATCTTTTCCAATCTAACCATCTTCTAGGTTCTATGTTTTAATATTCTTTGAAATGATGTTACTTCGTAACACCATCTCAAAGAGGGGCAAAATGTAGACATCCAAATTTGGACACTTAATTTATCCAAATTTATCACTTTTCGTCTAAACATCCTCTTAGCCTAGTTAATTAAATAATATTACTATTATTTAATTAATATCTTTAATTCTGCTAAATCCCTAAGGTATTTAATTAATAATTAAATACCTTACCCTCCTTAATCCTCTTTCATCAAATAAATTAAATAAATATTACATTTATTTAATTCCTCACATGTCATTTTCATCTAATCCTAATCCATTTCTAATTTCTTTATGTGCACATGCCTAATCCTTGATTAGGATGTGTCACATCCTCCAACTTTTGCAAGTTGGCTTTTAATCCCAATTAGCCCCTAATTATCCTCTAATTATAAATTAATTAAGCCTAATCATTCTCCAAGGAATTTTTAATTCCTTTTTATTTGTCCTAGATTCCCCTCCTTTATATGTGAATTTTTAATTCACATTCCATCCTTCCAAGGCTTCTAGAACCTTGGACTTGTCACAATCACCACATGTGACCAACCTTGGACTTGTCACAATCTTCACATGTGACCAAGTCCCACCTTTTTGGAGCCCACCTTTTACCCTCTAGATTCTTCCAATCATTGTGAATTTAAAATTCACTTTTATTCACCCAAGATTCTTCCCATCTCCCAATGTACTTGCAAGGTACTTGTACTTCCTCCACCTCCACCTCATGTACCCTCTTGACAACTCATCTCCACCTCATATCCTTTTGTCCATTTCACCCTCCACATGTCAAGATGTGAGGGCTTGTGGGTTCTCAACCCACCATAGCCCTTCATCTTGACCTTGTTGGAGCAATCTTGACCCTTGAATTCTCTAGAGAATTCAAATTCCTCTATAAATACCCCCTCCTCAAGGGCATTTACACAACACTTCATTTTTGAGCACCCACATGCTGCCCATTTTCCTTCTCACAACACTTTTGATTTTCATAACCTTATGCTGCCATTTTGCCTTCACAACACTTTGCACTCTCACAACTACATGCTGTCCAAGTCATTTTAGATCATTCAACCATCTTTTGTCCATCATTTTGCATATTGAAGCTTGCATTTTAATCACTCAATCTATCATCTAAGGAGCACACAACCCATCCAAGCAAGGGCCAATCAAAGAAGTTTCAACAACAAGGGAGGTAAAAGTGTTTTGTGTTTCATTTTATTTGCATTCCTTTTCGTTGTAACTCTCTTTTGGCTAATCTTGAGGTGTCCTTGGTGTTTTGTCTTTTACGTTTCTTAGTTAGATTCACACATTTAGAGTAGCATAAAATATCGAGGTATACACACACATTTGCAACCAACATGTTTTTTCGTCATTTAGGAAATGGTACAAGATCCAATGTATCATTCTTTTTCAAAGCTGCCATTTCTTTGTCTATAGCAATCTTCTAAGATTCTGCATCATTCATACCTAATGCCTCTTCTATAGATCTGGGTTCATCCATGTTAGTATTCAAAGCAAAAATACATCTCCAATCATCAGGTGAATACCTTTCAGGTGGTTGTCTATACCTTGTAGACCTACGAACAAGTTGAGTTGGAGGTTCTTCCTCCTCTTTTGAAGATTCAAAGCTAAATGAACTCTCCTCAAATTTTTGTCTATCCAAGGGTCTCGATTCAACTTTCTCAGGTGTAGAAGGAAGTTGAATCACATCTTCTTGTTTACTTTTTTTTGGTTGCAATATAATAAAAGAAGACTTAGTTTCTCTAAAAATAACTCTTCTACTATATATTACTTTCTATGCAACAAGATCCCAAAGCTTGTATCATTTCATACCAAAATTGTATCAGATGAAGATACATTTCACAATTTTTTTCTCCAACTTTTCTCACTTCTCCTTTGTGCCTTGCAACCAAAAACTCTAAGATGTCTTAATGAAGGCTTGTGACTTGACCATTTCTCTATAGGCATTTTATCAACAAGAATTGATGTAGGAGATCTGCTAATCAAGGTACAATCCATGGCAACAACTTCAACCCAAAACCTTTATTCTAGACCAACACCACTCAACATACTCCTATCCTTCTCCATCAGTGTCTTCTTCATTCTTTTTGCAACTCCATTATGCTATGGAGAATACAAAGTTGTCTTTTTTTTTTTTTATGAATACCTCAATCTTTACAAAATCTATCAAAATCATTAGAACAAAATTCATCATTATTATCAGCCCTTGAACATTTTATTTTCCTTCTAGTTTGTAACTCAACCATTGCTTTAAGTTCTTTAAATTGATTGAAAACTTTAGATTTAATCTTTAGAAAATATACCCATGTCCTACTATAATCATCAATAAATGAAACATAATATGTGGTTTTTACAATTGAAGGAACATTTATAGGAACAAACACATTATAATGAATAAAATCAAATACACCACAAGATTTATGAGAACTTCAGTAAAACTGAATGCAATTTTTTTTTTCTTCCATAAATGCAATGCTCACAAAAATCAAATTCAAGATTACAATCGGAAAACCCTTCAACGAGGTTTTTATTTTTCAAGGTCCTTAGACCCTTTTATCTAATGTGGCCAAGTCTCTAGTGCCATAACATAGTTTTCTTTGCAGGTAACTTTGATTCAGAAAAAAAAAAGCACCTTTGGGTACCCAAAATCCATGACCATTTGTTGAAGATGAAACCCTAACCTCTTCCAATGACGTAGCCATAGACTTTTTTTTTAGAGTACTATTGCACTCAATAGTGTATGCATCAAGCTTATACAATGTGCCAAATCTGACACCTCTAGCAATCACCATAACACCTCTAACCATCTTGCAGCCTACATCAAAAAATACTACCTGCACACTTGCATATATTAGTTTTCTCACATATAATGAATTTCGTGCTAATCCAAGGATATACAACACACCATTAATCTTTTTTATTCTATTATCAGGAAACCTAATTCTAACTTTACCACCACCAACAATATTTAAATAAGAATAATCACCCAAGTACACCTTACCTCCATTAAATTATTCATATTCAAAAAACTAATCTCTATTAAAGCTCATATGGAAAGAAGCACCTGAGTCAGTTAACCATGCATCATTACCTGTACGAGTTGCCAAAGCTACAAAAAATGCATCACCATCTTCCTTCTCAGAGTCAGAATTAGAATCAAATCTTTTCTTTTTATTTTTCTTTTCTTCTTTGCATTCCTTACGAATATGTCCAGGCTTACCGTAGTTCTAACAAATAACTTTGGACTTTCCAAGAGATTTGGATCTCCCCTTAGACTTGGATTTATAATGCTTCTCATTCTTCTTGCTATTTTTCTTAGGTCTTCCACAAACATTTAGGGCCTCCTTAGCATTGATGGATACCTTCCCTCTCATCTCTTTAGAAAGTAAAGAACCCACCACACCTCCAGTCTTCAAGATAACAAAAGTACTCCCAACAGTCATAACAAGAGAATCCCATGAATCAGGCAAAGAACAAAGAAAAATTTGAAATTTCTCCTCCTCATCCATTTTGACACCAACTGATGCCAATTGAGCCACCAACATATTGAATTCTTTTAGGTGGTTTGTATTTTTTCCACCCTCTTCCATTCTCAAGGAATGCAATTTCTTCCTCAAGAAAATCTTGTTAACTAAAGATTTGGCTTGATACGTCTCACCAAATTTCTTCCATAGTTTTTGTGCATAGGTCTCTTCATGGACATTGATTAAAAAGAAGTCTTTCAAGCACAATTTGATTAAACCCTTGAATTTATGGTCCATAACATCATCTTGAGTAGACAAAGTAGGATCTATAGGCCTTGAAACATTCTCATCAACAACATCCCACAGATCTTGATCTATGAACATATCCTCCATCTTCAACTTCAATATCTCAAAATTATTTCTAGAATTTTATCCACCTCTATTGTCCTTGATGAACTTGCCATTCAAAAATCCCTACAGTAGGATCACAAAGTATCTTTTGTACAAGCTCCCACTCAAATCTAGATTAGTTCAAAAACCTAACAACCCACAATTGAAACCAAAGGTGATCAAGATCTAATGCCACTTGTAAGGAAGCTAAGGTAGCATAACAACTTCCTGCACTAATCTTGAGAGGAGGATAATACAAAAATTTATAGACCTTTAAAATAGTTACATAAACTTAAAAAGAAATACATAAATATCATGCATACCACAACATAGTGATTTAAGTGGGGAAAAACCTTTCAAGAGAAAAACCTTACACTCCAAAAGTTGCCCAATATATTATTCAAAAATCACAAAGATTACAATATACTTGAGTAGTAAGCATCTCACAAGACTATCACCAACCATAGATCCAGAGGCAACACAACCATTATAGACTCCCAAAATACACCACAATACACAACTATAATACAACACCCTTATAAAATAGGGTTGCCTTCTAGGGCAAGACAAACCAACAAAATATCTACCATCAGATCTAAGGCCTAATGATGAACAGTCCAAATTTACAATATCATTAATTTAATGTATGTCTATAATTTAGTATAATTTAAGTTGTTTTTGTTAACACACTCACATTCTGCTCCACCCTGTACTGCCACTAGAGGTTACACCTCTCAATGTAACTAACAAAGATATCTTAAATACATCCTATCGACATTAAACCTTATATAATTGCAAGGTTGAGACACATTTTTCCAATAGTGTGTGTTTAGCAATCTTAAGTGGATTTTCACAACTCATGAATGTGTGTGAGAGTGTATATATGTGTGTGTATATATGTGCATGTGTATGTGTGTGTATATGTATTTGTATATATATAATACATATACATATAAACATACACACATATATGTTTATATGTATATGTATATATATGCATTATATACTCATTTACATATACATATACATATACATATATACACACATATATGTATACACACATACACATATATACACTCACACAAACATACACACATTGATGAGTTGTGAGAATCCTCTCGAGATTGCTGATCTCTTTGATTCCTTTATCCAATCTTGCACACATATTGCTTAAAATATGAGGTATGAGGTATTTTTTCACACCACAAAGATAACTACTTTATAAACTAGGGTAAAATTTCTAAAGCTTGAACAATATGTGATTCTCCCACCTCCTAAATAGTAGAACATAGCTTATTTTGAAGGATTGAAAATCATCTACCTTTAAAAATAAGGTACAAGATTGGAAGTTATTCTAATATTTAGAAGTGGATGGTCTATGATTTAGTCTAATCGTCATACATAATGCTATACTCTTCTTTCCATAGTTCAAGTTCTTTTAATGGTATTATATGTTGTTCTAGGCATATTTTTCCTTGTCAATAAGATTTGTGCAAACTTATTCAAATTTGTGGTTTATCCCTCATGGTTCTTGTTTATTTTATTCAAATTTGTGTAAGTGAATTCATTTGTGCATATCAGGTGCAAGCTTTTTTGTTATAGTCAATGGTGCCCCTTGTGGTTATTTTAATGCTACATAAGGAGTTAGACAAGGGGACCCTCTTTCCCCATTTTTGTTCATTCTCATGGTTGAAGGTCTAAGTTGAGCGATTTCCACGGAAAACATTAAGAATCTTTGGAGAGGGGTAAAATTAAACAATGTGCCTTGGTCAATAAATCACTCACTTTTTGTAGATGAAACTTTTTTATTTGGTCAAGCTACATTAGCAGAAGCTAAGGCTATGCAAAGTGTCCTCTTAGTATATTCTACCTTCTTGGGAAAGTTTGTGAATAAGGAAATCTAAAATTTTATTTCTTAATCTAAATACGGTGGTGCAAGGTAGGCTTCTGAGGTTTTGGGGCTTTAATATGGAACATCTTCCTTGCAAATATTTGGGAGAACCATTCTTCTTAGGAAGGGAGAAGCACAATTATTGCGACAAGATCATTTTATCCGTCTCAAACATAATTTTAACCTGGAAGTCAAAATGGTTATCTTTGGCAGGGAAATTGGTCATGATTAATTCCGTGCTTCAAGCATTGCCAATATACTTAATTTTAGTTTTAAAGATTCCAAAAGGGAAATCAAAGGAATTGCAAAAGGTCTTCAGGGATTTCTTGTGGGCAGAAAATGTTAAGGCAAAGAAAAAATTACTATTTGTTGCTTGAAGGTCTATCTCGCCAAGGGATTTTGGGGGGGGGGGCAGGTTTGAGGGATATGATCCTTCAAAATAAGGCCTTAGGGGCTAAGATCTTGTGGTGGATCTATTAGGACCCTGATGCTAAGTGGTGTCAAATTATGCAGTATAAATATTGGGACTCTTTAGAGACAAAAAATATATTCACCTTGAAAAACCCCATAGTTGGATCCAAGATATGGAACTTCATTATTTCTTGTAGGTACATTATTCTTCCTCACTTATCTTGGGTGGTCTATAATGGAGAGAATTTTAGGATGATGCTTGGAATGGTCATCATCCCCTTCAGTCCTTTGGGAAATGGGAGGCTATTGCAATTACATTGAAAAGGCTATGGGGTTGCAGAGTGAGGGATTATCCGGCTCTCTATTATTCTTCCTCTCCGCTCTCAGTTAGGTGGAGATCTTTTGAATTTCTACCCATCCCAAAAGATTTGAAGGAATCCCTTTATAAGGAGCTGGAAATGGGGAAAATTTGGTTATCTAAAAAGGAAGATGAAATGATTTGGACCAAGTCCAAATCGGGCTCTTACATAGTGAAAGAAGGATATAGGCCCCTTGTTGAGATAGAGAAATCATTAGATTGGCTGCACGCTCTCTGTTGGGGGCCTGTAGTGCTCCCTAAGCTTGGAACTTTCACCTAGTTGGCATTGAAAGAAAAAATTCTAACTTGCATGAGATTGGATCATTTGAGCATTACTCCCCTCTTCCCCTATGTCCTATGTGGCAAGGCTTATGAGTGCACTGACCATTTGTTGTTATCTTATGAATTTGTACATAGATATTGGGTCTGGTTGCTAAAAAAATTGGGTTGGTATTTTCCTTTGCAATGTTCTCTCTTGCAACATTTTCAAAGTTGGCCCTTACTGTTCAAATCCTCTTTTTATGCATGTATCTAGAATATCAACTCATCTCTAGTGATATGGAACATCTAGTTAGAAAGAAATAATAGGATTTTTAGGAAAAAGGCTACAAATGTTAATCATATTATTGCAAATATTGAAGCTTCAATATCATAAGTGGTGATGTCCTTTGTCTATAAACAATTGCACACTTTAAATTCCTTCTCATCCTGGGATGATTGGCTGCTTAAATATTGGTCTCTCCTTAAGCATCTTCCTGCTCGTGGCTCGACACATAATTGCAAGCCTATTGCATTGAGAAAACTAATTAAATGGTCTGCTCCTTCAATTGGTTGGATGAAATTGGATTTTGATGGGGATTCACATGGTAATCCTAGATCATCAGGGGCAGGTGTGGTCCTTAGGGATCACAAAGGTTTTGTTTTGAAGGCTTTCTGTCAGATTTTGTCCATTGGCACTAATAATGTGGATGAATTTATAGCTCTAATTATTAGTTTGGAACTAGAAATAAGTAGTAATGTCTCACACATTGTGATTAAGGGTGATTCACAAATTGTAATTAGTGCTCTTACTAAAAAAGATCTTGGTGCTTGACATCTCAAGTATCTTGGTGGGGTTTTTCTCTTGAAAGGTTTTCCCTACTTAAATCACGATGTCGTGGTATGCATGATATATGTTTATTTTTATTTAAATTTCTGTAACTATTAAAGATCTATAATTTTTTTGCATTATTCTCCTTTCAAGATTAGTGTAGGAAGCTATTTCACTACCTTAGCTTACTTACAAGTGGTATTAGAGTAGAGCTTGATCATCTTTGGTTTCAATTGTGGGTTGTTGGGTTTTTTGAACTAATCCAAATTTGAGTGGGAGCTTGTGTAGAAGATACTTTGTGATCTTGTTGTATGAATTTTTAGATGGCAAGTTCATAGGGAGAATAGAGGTGGATAAATTTTCTGGATTTTTTTTTGAGATGTGGAAGCTAAAGATGGATGATCTGTTGATAGATCAAGATTTGTGGGATGTTGTTGATGAGAATGTTTCTAGGTTTGTAGATCCTACTCAGGTTGCAAAATATGATGTTATGGATGGTAAAGCCAAGGGCCTAATTAGATTGTGCTTGACAGACTTAGTTTTAATTAATGTCCATGTGGAGATCTTTGCACAAAAATTATGGAAGAATCTTGGTGAGACGTATCAGGTCAAACCTTTAGTGAATAATATTTTCTTGAGGAAGAAATTGTATTCCTTGAGAAAGGAAGAGGGTGGACGAATCATAGACCACCTAGAAGCATTCAATATGTTGGTGCCTCAGTTGGTATCAGTTGGTGTCAAAATGGATGAGGAGAAAAAATGTCAGATCTTGCTTTGTTCTTTGCTTGATTCGTGGGATTCTCTTGTTATGGCTATTGGAAGTACTTTTGTAATTTTGAAGACTGAAGATGTGGTGGGTTCTTTACTTTCTGAAGAGATGATGAGGAAAGTATCCATTGCTACCAAGGAGGCCCTAAATTTTCATGGAAGACCTAAGGAGAAAGGAAAGAAAAATGAAAAGCATGACAAATCCAAGTCTAGGGGAGATCTAAATCCCCTGGAAAGTCCAAAGTTATTTGTTGGAACTGTGGTAAGCTTGGACATGTTTGTAAGGAATGCAAAGAAGAAAAGAAGAAGAAAACGAAGAAATTTGATTCTAATTTTGAGTCTAAGAAGGAAGATTGCAATGCATACATTGCAACTTTGAAAATTCATGCAGGTAATGATGCATGGTTAATTGACTCAGGTGCATCTTTCCATATGACCTTTAATAAAGATTGGTTTTCTGAATATGAAGAATTTGATGGAGGTAAGGTGTACTTGGGTGATGATTTTCATTTAGACATTGTTGGCTGTGGTAAAGTTAAAATTAGGTTTCTTGATGGTAAAATAAAAAAGATTAGTGGTGTGTTGATTATCCCTGAATTAGCATGAAATCTGTTATCTGTAAGCAAACTAATAGACGCAGGTGTGTATGTAGTATTTTTTGATGCAAGATGCAAGATGGTTAGAGGTGCTATGGTGATTGCTAGATGTGTTAGATATGACACATTGTATAAGCTTGATGCATGCACTATTGAGTGCAATAGTACTTCTATGAAAATCAAGTCTGTGGAAGAGGTGAGCGTTTCACCTTTAGTAGATGGTCGTGGCTTTTGGGTACCTAAGGGTGCTCTTTCTTCTAAATCAAAGTTACCTATAGAGAAAACTATGTTATGACACCAAAGACTTGGCCACATTAGAGAAAAGGGTCTAAGGACCTTGAAAAATAAAAACCTTGTTGAACATTTGTCTGATTGTAATCTCGAACTTGATTTATATGAGCATTGTATTTATGAAAAACAAAACCATGTTTAGTTTTACTCGAGTTCTCATAAATCTTGTGGTGTATTGGATCTTATTCATTCTGATGTGTTTGGTCCTGTAGATGTTCCTTTGATTGGTAAAACCATATATTATGTTTCATTTATTGATGAATATAGTAGAAGGATATGGGTATATTTTCTAAAGAGTAAATTTGAAGTTTTCAGTCGATTTAAATAATTTAAAGCAATGGTTGAGTTACAAATTGGAAAGAAAATAAAATGTTTGAGGACTGATAATGGCGGTGAATTTTTCTCTAATGATTTTGATAGATTATGTAAAGATTGTGGTATTCATAAACAAAAGACAACTCTGTATTCTCCAAAAATAATGGAGTTGCAAATAGAATGAATAGGACACTAATGGAGAAGGCTAGGAGTATGTTAAGTGGTGCTAGCATAAACAAAGGTTTTGGGTTGAAGCTATTGTCACTGCATGTTACTTGATTAATAGGTCTCCTACATCAACTCTTGTTGATAAGACACCTATAGAGGCATGGTTGGGTCACAAGCCTTCATTAAAACATCTTAGAGTTTTTGGTTGCAAGGCATATGCACACGCTCCAAAGGAGAAGTGAACAAAGTTGGAGAATAAGGCTATGAAATGTATCATCAGATATAGTTATGGGGTGAAAGGACACAAGCTTTGGGATCCTGTTGCACAGAAGGTAATACATAGTAGAAGTGTTATTTTTAGAGAAACTAAGCCTTCTCTGTTACATTGCAGCCAAAACAAAGTAAACATGAAGATGCTTTCAATTTCCTGCTACACTTGAGAAAGTTGAATCAAGGCCCATGGATAGACAAGAAGTTGAGGAGAGCTGATCTGTTAAGAAATAACTTGCACAATAGATGAATATGATATGAAATATGCTGCAAAAACTTGATAATAACTAAGAATAACAAGCCACTTTGAGGGGGAAAACCTCCAAATATCTCTAATGAGAATACACTTCACAACTTGATAATGAAATAAGACTCACAACCTCCTATATATACCTAATTATTCCTAGGATATCACCTAGGCCAACTTAGACACACCTATATAAGTCTTAGGCTGACCTAAACAACTAAATAAAAATATACTAATGATAATATGACTTAATAGAGAGTTAAAATAGCCACAAGTTGACTATTCATAACTCGATGTACACTAATATTAAGGGTGTATCATGCCTCCCTTCTTCAAAGAAGTATTTTCCTCAATGATAATCAACTTTGGATTCTTTTGAATGAACTCCTTGTCCTCCCATGTGGCATCTTCAACTGGTAAATTCTTCCAGTGGATGAGATACACAGTGAGAGTTCTATTCCTTAGCTTCTTTGTGTGTGTTTGATGAATGCACTCTGGTTCCAAAATGATTCTTCCTTCTACATCGAGCTCTAGTAGTGTTGTTTGAGTGGGAATATTATGCCCAATTACCTTCTTTAAATAGGAAACATGAAAAATTGGATGTATCTTTGTTGTTGGTTGCAACTCTAGCTTGTAGGAAACATTACTGATCTTTTGCATGATTTGGTATGGACCATAATACCTTGGAGACAACTTATTATTATTTATTTGTTGCTTTAATAAGATTTGCTTATAAGGCTGCAATCTCAAGAAGACCCAATCCCCAACTTCAAAACTTCTTTCACTACAATGTTGGTATGCCTGTTGTTTCATTCGATTTTGTGCCATGGCTACATTTTCCTTGAGTCCTAAAAGTACTTGTTGATGAAGCAAGTGGTCTTCTACTACCTGAAATATTGGTGACACCTTTATTGATGATGTGATGGAAGGATGATGATATCCATAAAGTGCCAAAAATGGAGACATTTTTTATGAGCTATGAAAAGAAGTGATATACCACCATTTTTCAAGTGGTAGCCAATCTACCCATTGAGACTGTTTCTCTGAAGTGAAAAAATGTAGATATCCTTCCAAACACTTATTAACAACCTTAATTTTCCCATCTGATTGAGGGTGGTATGAAGAGCTATGAGCCAATTGAGTACCCAAACATGAGAATAAATCTTTCCAAAAGTGACTAGTGAAGATAGGATCATGATCACTAACAATAACCCTAGGTGTACCATGTAGCTTTTGGATATTCTCCAAAAAATATTTTTCCACTAGGCTTGCTGTAAAAGGATGTGATAATGTAATGAAATGTGCATATTTAGTGAGGCGATCAACTACTACCATGATGAAATTATGACCTTTAGATTTGGGAAGCCCTGTGATGAAGTCCATGGATACCTCTTCCCAATGTTGGCTAGGAATAGATAAGGGTTGCAAGAGACCTAGTGTCTTAATTGTCTCCCCTTTATTCCTTTGACAAACCAAACATTCAGCCACAAATTTTTGAACATCACCTTTTATCCCTTCCCAAAAAAATCTTGCTTGACTTGATGATATGTCTTCAAAAATCCTGAATGACCACCCACTAGAGACTCATGCAACTTTGTGAGAATCTTGTGTTTAAGAGTGGAATTCTTGCAGAGATACAAACACTCTTTATACCAAAGAGTATCTCCCTTCCAAAAAAACTTATCTAAACTACTATGATCACTTTTTAATTGTTTGATGAGATTACTTGTTGTAACTGTTACCTAATTTTCACCCTCAGGTTCAATCAGGCAAGGCATCTATGTTGTATGTGTTCGTAAGGGCCAAATGGGATATTTCCATTGAGGGTTAGTTCATGCATCTGATGACATTTTACAGGAAATTTAGTTGGGAGGCCTGGTTTGTTGGAAATATGCCTCAATAATCATAGGTTGAAGCCTCCATTAGAGCCAAGTCGGTATGACATCTTCACTGTCTCGCCGACTGGCAGCTTTGATACATTCTATTTTGAACAGGTCGCTGCGACCTAGTTTCTGTCTTGCCGAACGAGCTTTCACTGTGGAGCCTATCGCTATCACAAGAGGGGTTTGGTATGACCTCTTATCATGTGGAATTGTTTGGCCGATAGGCCATTCAATCGTAAATTGGGGAGACTCATGGCGACCACGGGCTTCAGGATAACCTATAGAGCTCGATGAGAAGTCCCAGTGAAAAGTTAAAGTCTCACCAACAGCAGTTGGTTTAAAGTCATCAGGGAAACTCTCGCTGGAAGAAATACTGTTAGTAAGAAGTCTTACCGATGCAAGAAGGTCACACCGACTACATTTGTTCGGGGTAACACAAAGAGTCTCAGGGAGAAGTCTTAGCGAGATTCCAATGTCTCGCCGATGGTGTTGATATCTTTGGGGAAACTCTTGGTGACAGATGAACACTTCAGGGTATGTCCTAGAGCTTGATGTGATGTCTTAGCGAAACTAACATGTCTCGCTGATAGTGCTTTATGTTGAAGTCTTCAGCATAGCAATTTGAGCTCGCCAAGAGGTCTCGGCAACTTGAGAATGTTTTGGTGACAACAATAAGCTCAACGGATGTCTCCTCGACAAGAAGGATGGGCTCTTGGCAAAGGTTGGTTCCTTCGCCACAAGGTTTCACCAAACGCAGGAGGTCTCCCTAACATTTGACATCAGTGTAGTTTCCAGCTATTGGGTTAAGGTCTTGCCGACATGGCCATGTCTCGGCGAACAATGGCAGTCTCGACCAAAGGACGCAGGTATTGGCGAAAGGTCTTGCCAAATTGGTGATGTCTCCCCAACTGAAGAAAAGTGAACTTATTGCCAAAAGGATAGGGAGCTCAGTGAAATGTCTCACCGAATGAGAGAAGTCTCAGCGAATTGAGGAGAGCTCAGGAAAAATGGAGGAGTTTGGTGAGAAGTCCCGGTGACAAGCAGGTAGTCTAGTCGAAAGATGTGAGTTCGGGGAGACCGTAGTGTGCTCGAAAAAGGGTCTGGCCAATAGGCCAAGGTTTCGGCAACAAGATAGAGCTTGGTAAATAGTCTTGTTTTCGTGGAGATGTCTCCCTAGCCACGGGTGTCTTGCTGAAACAAAAGGGGGGGCTCGGTGTAATGTTTTCCCTTCACCATGAAGTCTTTCTGACTAATGGGAGTCACATTGAAGGAGATCTGGAGCTCAGTGGAATGAAGTGTCTCGGGGTGACATCAATAATGTCTTGCTGACTGGTAGGGTCTCACCAAAAGCAAGCTGAGCTCGCCAACAATTGAAGACTTTTCCCTGAGGTTTTGCCGACACAAGGAGGTCTTGGCGATAAAAGAGGAGTCATCGACAAAGGTTTTGCCAAATGCAGGAGGGTCTCCCCCACATGAATGACATCGAGGTAGCATCTGAAACTTGGTATGATGTCTTATCGACAGGTTGTAGTCTCGGTGACATCTTGGGCATCAACCTGACTAGTAGACCTCGCTTTGAAGTCTTCCCGATTGGCCAGAGTCTCAGTGAATAGAGGGAGCTCGGGGAGTCGAGGCGTTCACCAAAGGTCCTGGTGACTAACTGAAGTCTTATAGAAGGAGAACCAACCTGGGGAGAGAGATCCAACATCACTAGGAGGTCTCGCCAAATGCAGAGGGTCTCCCTGAAATAGATGCCTTCGCTAAGGAATAGGGTTTTTGTCATGATGTCTCAACGACAGAATTGTGTCTTGCCGATGGCTTCAGTGATATCGATATGACTTTGCAAGCTCGATAAGGACTCTCATCGACTATCACATGCTATGCTAATGGCTTTAGAGGGAATAATCGCATCGGTGAGACACTTTCAATGTCTCGCCGAGATGCGATTTGTATCAAACGAGATTTTGACTGCCCGAAAAATCTGCGTGGAGTACACTCGACCAATTAGAGATATCTGAAAGCGAGCCGTGGCAGTCTAACTAGGATGAAGAAAATCAATGGAATGAAAAGAAATGTGTGTTTGTTCTGAGCTCAGGGGAATTCAAAGTGTTTAGTCGAAGAGGTTCAAACATGACACGATATTAGGAAGTAAATGTGGTGGTTGCAAAAAGATCTGAAGAAGGTTTCTCCAGGCAATAGCTCTTCACCGACACACACAGCAAGGACATGCAAGGGTGCAACATTAATTTCAATCAAAAGATCTAAGGATAGATCTTTCTGAGACCGATATTTTTGTGAGCCCTAAGGGGGCCGTCACACTTCTGATATATAAGGCATTTTTGTCTTTTTGTAAATAGTTCGAGTTATAAATCTAGAAGAGTTAGTGATTTCTAGCTATCCTTCCTCAACTGATGTATACTTTGTAACCCAATTGAAGTCTAGAATGTAAAAAAATAGAGTTCACCAGGAAAGCAAGTGTTAATTCTTATACTACTCTCATTTCTGTATGTTAGCTTATGCAAGTTTTCTTTAACAATGTTTCTTTTAATTTGTATTCATACCATAAAGCTGTGAAGTTTGTTTCTTCCTTCTTAAGATATGTATGTAGATCAAACCTGTCAAGAATGATGCATAAGACTGAAGGGGTTATGTGAGTAAGTAAAGCAATTGCAGTTAAGTTTTCTCAGTGTGTTTGCATCTTGTTTTCATTTCATGATTTCTCATCAATGCGGTGTATCACCATAGGAATAGTTTAGTTTAGTTTCATCTTTTGTATGCATCCTTCTCCCTTTACCTTTACAAGATCGTTAGTTTAGGTGATACAAAGGAAGCCGACCTTCTCCGGAGGTTCATTTCAACTACAGGTGACCCACAGCCTTGAAATGATCCCATGTTGCTCTAGAAAGCTTAGTTTTTGTAAACTTTTCATAGGGTGCATTTCTAGGTGACAACAGTAACATCATTTTTCCACTCTGCTTTGGCTTCCTCAACCCAATTTTCTTGTAATATTGAAAGGGCACACAATAAGGCTTCATATTTCTCATCCTTCCTTGAAAGTGCATCTACTACAATATTTTATTTCCCTTTCTTATATACAATCTCAAAGTCATATCCTAACATCTTAGTGACCCATTTTTTTCCCTCTTTAGAAGATAGTCTTTGTTCCAAAAAATATTTTAGGCTATCATGATCTATCTTAACCTTGAAGTGTCTACCCAATAGATAAGGCCTCCATTGTTTAACTGCATGGAGGATTGCTAGCATTTCCTTCTCATAAATAGGTTTTAGTTGATTCTTACCCTTTAATTGATGACTCTCAAAAGAAATTGGTCGACCTTCTTGCATGAGCACTGCTCCTATCCCATTTCTAGAAGAATCACATTCCACAATGAATTCCTTGGTGAAGTTAGGAGTGGCAAGCACTGAAGTTGTACACATAGCCTCCTTCAATCTCTCAAATGCTATATTAGCAGACTCGTGCCAATGAAAAGAATCCTTCTTCAAAAGAGTGGTGAGAGGTGCTGCTATACGACCATAATTCTTCACAAATCTTCTATAGTACCCTGTCAATCCCAAGAAACCCCTCAGTTTCTTAATGGTTTTTGGAATAGGCCATTCCATGATAGCCTTAATTTTGTTAGGGTCCACCTTTACTCCTAAATGTGAAACTATGTGTCCCAAATGCTCCACCTTCGTAAGACAAAAAGCACACTTGGATAGCTTAGCATAAAGTTTATGATCTTCAAGTATTTGTAATGCTTGATCCACATGTTGAAAATGTTCTTCCCAAGTCTTGCTATAAATCAATATATCATCAAAGAATACTAACACAAAATTTCTCAAGAACTTCTTAATAATGGAATTCATCAAGCTTTGGAATGTAGATGGTGCATTGGTAAGACCAAATGGCATCACCAAAAATTCATAATGACCCTCATGAGTCCAAAATGCTATCTTACAAATATCTTCCTCCTTAATCTGAATTTGGTCTAAGATCTAACTTGGTAAAATACATAGCTCTATTCAATTCATCTAGCAAATCATCAATGATTGGAATGGGAAACTTATCTTTAATGGTGTACATGTTGAGCACTCTATAATCTGGACACATGCGCCAAGTATCATCCTTCTTACGTACCATCACCATAGGCGAGTTGTAAGCACTTTGGCTATGCCTAATAATTCTTGCCTCTAGCATCTCCTCAACAATTTTTTCTATCTCTCTTTTGTATGTGTGGATACCTGTAAGGCCTGATGTTTGGTGGTTGGCTCCCTAGGACTAACTGTATGGCATGATCATGATCCCTCTTAGGAGGAATTCCTTTAGGCATATCTCCAAGAACAACTAAGTGATGATCAATTATAGCTTGCAAATCTGGATGAGTAGGAGCATTAGATTGAGACTTCTAATGAACATAGCTGGGCCACAAATCCATCCACTCCTTTCTTAAGAAACTTTTGCATTTGATGAGAGATTACCATTTGTGGGGATTTTTACTTCAATCCCCTTAGCTCTACTACCCTTCCTTCTGATTGAAATCTCATGAATAGTTCTTGGAAGTTCATCTCAATCGTTTCCAATGTAGTAAGCCATTATACTCCCAAAACAATATTTGTTGCACCCATGGATATCACATACATTGGGGTATCAAGTTGATAATCTCCCATGGATAATTTAATGCTATGACACTTTCCTGGACAACTAACTATACCACCATTTGCAATCAAAACCTGAAACTCTGGAGTTGGATATATAAAACAATTTAGACGAGTAGCTAACTTTTTGTTGATGAAACTATGAGTACTACCTGAGTCGATCAACACTGTTACCTTCTGCTTCTTTAAGAACCCTACCAACTTGAGAGTGCATGATAAGAAATGATTGGTTGAGAATCATGTGATTCCTCATTTGACTCCCTTTCATCCTCTAGTATGGGTTCCTCCTCTTCTTCCTCACTTGGACCTTCAATATAGAACAATTTCTTTTCACTGCATTTATGTCCTCAACTGTATTTGCTATCACAATTGAAACACAACCCTTTTTCTCTTTTCTCCTCAATTTTCTATGGAGTCAACCTAGTAGGTTGTGTTGAATATCCTTTCTCTCTTGTCGCATTAGCCCCTTACTTCTTAGGAATCAAATACTTCTCCTCTACCCTGTGTGCTAAGATAAAAGACTAATTTATGGAGCTAGGGCTAAACATGCGTACCTCATGTTGAATGTGATCCTTGAGACCCCCCAAGAATAAATCATTCAAGTTTTCCTCCGTAATTGTATCCACTCTTAAGGATATATTTTGAAATTGCTGAATATAATCCTTAACTGATCCTGTTTGTTGAAGTTTAGCCAGTTGGCTGAAGAAGTTGTTTGTCACGCTATTGCTATATTGTGCTTGGAGTTCCTCTGTAAAAATTGACCATGAGATGGTGAGCCCCTTTTTCCTTCGATGAGTGAAAAGACAATGATACCAAATGAATTGATCTGGTTCTAGATATAGGGAAGCCATCGCGACCTTTTGTCCATTTGGGATTTGGTGTACTTCAAAAAAACTCTCCATTTGGTTTATCCATGTTAGAGGATCCTTGCTATCGAACTTGCACATATCCACCTTTGGAAATAAATTCCTAGATCCCATAGGAGAACTAAAGCTTGTGTCAATGGTAGCTGACCTAGAATTTTCACCTTGGTCGCTTGAGAACTCCTTTCTTGGTTCAGCCATGTAGGTGCTTAACATGTTTCGTATGTTCGATATATCTCCTCTTAGGTCACATATATCAATCTTCATTGAGGAAATTTCTTTCTTGAACTTATTGATTTCCTCAGTAGGAGTAATATCCTCTATTGTTACCCCATCCTTATACAGAGTCTTCCCCGGAGTGACAACATTCTTTTTGCCCCTTGTTGCAGGCCCTATCATGATGGGAACCACTAATTTTGAAATAAATCACACAAATGAAACTTAAATTCTTCAAAATTTTTACTGTAATATCCTTTAGTATGTCTTCAAAAACCCAATAAAAATTAGACTCCAATTCGACAAGATGTGCGAGATATGCAGATTCCAAAAAAAATGTGTAGAAACCCTAATTCTGCAATAATTTGCTTAATTATACTCCAATTATTCGGAAATCTAGACTGTAGCTTCTTTAATATGTTCTTCAAATTAAAACCATTTAAAAATTAAAAAAATTGCCAAAATTTGAAAGATATGCTCATCCCAAAATTGCCTTCAAAATTGAGAAAAACCTTGCCTCTATGGTGCTGAGATCATGCTCTGATACCACTTGTTAAGAAATAACTTGCATAATAGAAGAATATGATATGAAATATGATGTAAAAACTTGATAATAACTGAGAATAACAAGCCACTTCGAGGGGGAAAACCTCCAAATATCTCTAATGAGAACACACTTCACAACTTGATGATGAAATAAGACTCACAACCTCCTATATATACATATTTATGCCTAGGATATCACCTAGGCTGACTTAGACACACCTATATAAGTCTTAGGCCAACCTAAACAACTAAATAACAATATACTAATGATAATATGACTTAATAGAGAGTTAAGATAGCCACAAGTCGACTATTCATAACCCGATGTACACTAATATTAAGGGCATAGCAGCATCTAGCTCTAAAACTTTAGAAGAGGAGGAAAAACATGTGACTCAACATGTTCGTAGGTCTATAAGGCATAAAAAACCACTTGAAGGGTATACACCTAATGATTGGAGATTTTTTTTTGCTTGTAATACTAACATGGATGATTCCCAAATCTATTGAAGAGACATTAGGTATGAATGATTAGAATCTTGGAAGATTGCTATGGATGCATAAATGACATCTTTGAAAAAGAATGATACATGGGATCTTGTACCATTGCTTGAAGGACAGAAACCTATTGGTTGCAAATGGGTGTTCAAGAAAAATATTGGTTCAGATGGAGGTATTGAGAAGTACAAAGCAAGGTTGGTTGTGAAAGGTTACTCTCAAGTTGAGGGTGTTGATTATGGTGAGATATTTTCTCCTGTTGTAAAAATGACATCCATTTGATTTTTGCTTTCTATTGCTATTGCTTGTGATTTAGAGGTTGAGAAAATGGATGTGAAAATTGCTTTCCTTCATGGTGACTTGGAGGAGGATATTTATATTCAACATAACTAGAACACTATGTGGTGAAAGGTAAAAGTAAGTTGGTCTACAAATTGAAGAAATCTTTGTATGGCTTAAAAAAAAGTCCTAGGATGTGGTACCAAAAAATTGATACATATGTGTTGAGTTTTGGATTTGAGCATTCTAAATAATATCACTGTGTTTATTATAAAATTGATGGTGATCATTTCCTATTTATTGCATTATTATTGATGTAAGAGAGGGGGACCACCATGTGCAAGACCCCAGGTCACAAAGGGCCAAGACGCAAGAGGCTGCCCTAACTTACCTCAACTAAGTGTAATGTAAGGAAATGTGAGATGAAAGTAATGAGGACTGTGAAGCCTCTCAATTACTCTGCAGACCCAAAAAACAGGAAGGGGCTAGGCAAGCTAGTTTTTAGGTTCAACTCTATGTCTCAGGAAGCTCTCTATTTGAGGAAGAAAGTACAGTCTCTGGACATTAGTGTGGCATGCTGGAACCTAAAAAGTGCGCTGGCATCCATACGACCAAACAATAGTGGAGATGAGGTTAAATCGACAAAACTAGCTAACGAACCAACTGATTAACTAAAGGGCTAGAATGACATGATTAAATAAATGAAA